>JAQQSW010022242.1:0-10498 GCA_028646575.1 Pseudocheirus occidentalis
GACCAGGGGAGGGGCTCTACAGTGGGATCGCTGTTTTGGGTTTGGGGTAGGGGAAGGACGGGGAGAAAATTTGTAATCCAAAAATCTCATGAAAATGAATGATGTAAACAAGAAACAAATAAAATTTATTACATACAAAATTAAAAAAGAAAGGTTGTCATATGGCATATTTTTAAAAAGCACATTCATTTTAAATCAGAAATTAAACAAAAAAAATCAGACTCTGATTTAACTTCTGAATTTGATTCCATGAAAAATTAACTAAAGAAATTACTTAGGTGAACAACTTATACACCCATAGAAACTGGATGGCTACAAGCTAAGCAAAGATCAACTTTTGTGTTTATTTAACTTTAAAGAAAAGAAGACCTTATTGGGCTACTTCATGATTTCCTCTTGGAGAGTTGCCCCTGTCTTCAATGACTATCTGATCTGGATGCAGTTTAATACTCAGTTGCTGAATAGAACTAAATGGTGATTTCTCAGTTTGGGATTTTTTTCCTTTGTTTAAAATAATTGTTATCACGGGATTGTTCCATGAGACAAATGAACATTCTGCATATGTTTCTGAGAAAAAGCCCTTAAAACTTTCCAATTTTACCTTTTTATTAATATTTCATATATCCTATTATGTAGGCAAGGAAATAATTATTTGAGGGGAAATGTTTCTGAGTCTTTGGACAGAGAAACCTGTTGAGACACTTTGGTTTCCTTGATATGGTTTCTTCTCTCTTGATATGTTTTGCATATTATTTTCAGGAGATAACAAGATAGATTCTATCTCTCCATTTCTACATTATGCTTACCAATTTGCCTGGCAAAGTACCTTGCACATAGGTAGTACTTAATAAGTATCTCTTTTCCCCTGAAATTCCTAATCTGGTAAAATAGTGATCCAGGAATGAATATTCAAAAGGATGTCTATGGTATCATTTGTAAGTCTAAGGTTTTTGTCATTAGTGTTCTCTGAAAGCCATGGGAAAGCACTGAGAAGTATAAAACAACTATCAGTAATGGGTATGTGAAGAATGTGCTATTGTATGGAATATATCGGTACATCTTGATAGGCTAAAGTATTTCAAGTTGAGCTGACACAAATCCCTACCCCATAGTTAATTACTTCCTGGAAGAGATTTTGTTTTTATTGCTTTTCAGTCATGATCCACTCTCTGTGACCTCACTTGGGGTTTTCTTTGCAGAGATACAGGAGTGGTTTGCTCCTTCTTTCTCCAGCTCATTTTATGGATAAGGAAACTGAGGCAAACAGGGTTAAGTGACTTGCTTAGCATCAACAGTTAGTGTCTGAGGCTGGATTTGAACACAAGAAGAGAAGTCTTTCTGGCTCCAGGCACAGCACTCTATCTACTTACTGCACCACTGAGCTGTCCCAGAAGAAGATGTAAAGCTATGGAAAAGGACTAAGAAGTACATATTATATTGATGGAAACGTGTATTGGCATTGGATTAAATGTAATATTACCTGCTATGTGGGGTATACTGAGATTTAGATGATATAGCATAAATGTATATGTATACACACATAAGTGTGTGTATACATATGTATCTATTTACGTATAATGCTTTAAAAACATTGAATCACTAGTTGAATTCTGGATATTATTTAACAACAACTACTTATTAATTACCTGAGAGGTAGCATGGCAGAGTGAAGACAAAGCAGGAAGAAGTCAGGTTTTTTTTGTTTGTTTTGCTTTTTGGAGGGCAATTGGGGTTAAGTGACTTGCCCAAGGTCACAGGCTAGTCAGTGTTAAGCGTCTGAGGTCAGACTTGAACTCAGGTCCTCCTGACTCCAGGGCCAGTGGTGCTCTATTCACTGTGCCCCCTAGCCATCCCAAGAAGCCAGTTTAAATCCTACCTCAGAATCAGAAGTACACATTGAAGCATTTTTTTTCACTTTCTTTAATTTTCTTGCTTTTTTTCCCCCTGTAACATTGCTAATATGGAAATGTTTGTCATAATTTCATGTTATTTCCCTACCACTCAGTATCCCAGAAGTCTCTGAGGTTCTAAACTGGAGAGAAATAGCCACTCTGCACTGGTAGAAAAAGTTCCTCAGAGGTAGTACCTTACCCCAATGAAGTCACATTTCAATTCAAAAGATAAATTAACTGCTTATTATTTACAGGCATGGGAAACCAATCCCTGGACTCCAGAAATTTACATTCTACCAAGCAGAACTTAGTCTTGATAAGTAACTTTGCTGCTTTCTTATTATTTGCAGCTTGCCCCCTCCAAATTAGATTGGGAAAATTTCTCTACTCTAGTTTCCCTAACTAGATTAGGCCCCTTTTGAAGAATAATGGTCTCCTGGTGAAACAACCTGTAATGAAAAAACAAACAAACAAACAAACACAAACCAACCCTGCTATAAGCCTATTAAGCAAGAAAAAAATGTAGGCAAGTTAGTATCTTCTGCTGGCATGAGAACTAACTCTTTATTTCCTTTCATGAAAGCAATCCCCCTGAGACAAGGAAAGTCTCAGTAAAGGTGGAAAGAAACCTCAAAATCACAGCATCAGTGCCTTGTGGCCCATTGATAACTGTATACAGCCTAGGGAAATTCTTGGTACACATTAGTATTTAATCATTTCATAGACACATTACCTTTGTTTCTTGCTCATTTCAGAACTTTTGGGTTTTTGCCACAGGACAGTTTGACAGGGGACAAAACATTTTTAATTGGTTAATTATTAAGGGGTCAATTTTTTTTCCTTCCTAAGCCTTACCTTTCTTACCTTTAACAGCCTCCAGCTTTGTAGAAATCAATAGTACTGGAGAGTAAAAAAGGGGGGATAGAAGGGAAAGTGTGAGAAAGAAAATTTGAAAAATAAAGTAAGTGAGCAAAACCAGGAGAAAAATGTGGCAGTAATATTGTAAGGACAATCAACTGTAAAACTACTTTAATCAATAAAATGATCCACTACATTTCCAAAGGGCTCATAATAAAAAATGTTATCCACCTTCAGAAAAAAACCCAATGAACAATGAATGAGTGCAGATTGAAAGATTATTTTTTTTTGCTTTCTATAATTTTCTTGCTTTTTCCCTCTAAGAAGGCTAAAATGGAAATGTTTGGCATTATTTCACATGTTCAGAAAAACATTATGTTTTCATATATTTTTATTTATTTTATTAAATATTCCCCAATAACATTTAAAAAGAGATTACCATTTAGATTGTAAATATTCATGTTATAAGAACCAATTGTTGGCTGTTTATAGGTTCTTTGCATTCATACAATTCTCTAAAATATGTTTTAATTATCACCCTACTGGTCAGTATTAATAAATAAATTGCTTTAAAACTACCTTCTGTGTTTGCATTGTGTTATAAAATTTGCACACACACAAGAAGACTCAGCCTCATTACCAAATAGGCTGTTCTGAAGAGTTTATGAAACCACATAGCTAAACAAAGAAGTTATAGAAAACCAAGGTTTTTCAATAGTAAATTTCAAGAGTAAATAATTTAGTTCTTATGATTGTTTAACAACTTTTTTGAGCAATTTGAAGGAATATTCTTGGCCTTTGAAGAATACATTTTGAAGACAAAGCAGAAAACTTTTTCTTTAGTTTTCTCCTTTCTGGGGGAAGAGGAGAGATCACAGAATAGAGACTGTAGGGGAGAAAAAGAGACTACCTAATTTAGTGAACACTGGGGCACAGAGCTGAATGAAGACATGCTTTCACTGACTCAATTTAAGGAAACATCAGGTGAAAGAATGTTAAAGGGTTGTTTTGTTTTGTTTTGTTTCATTCCTGAGCCATGGGAGGTTACCAAGCAGCCACAGAGAGACTTGGGTGACCAAAAGCTCTCAGGCGAGAGAAAAGGTTTTTTGTTTTTCCTGATACTAGAAGGGAAGACCATATTTAAATTCAATGAAAATTGGGAATTTATTGGGATATGCACCTAACTGGTTTTGTTTCTTTAAATTTTATCTTCTTTGTATCTGGACTTACACATGTGAAATTTTTGTCTTTTAGGTACTATTCAGAGTTAATGTTATTAATTTAGTAAAGAGTTACATTTTCATATATGTAGAAGTCTTCCACAATCTGCTTTATCCTCTTTACCACCTCTAATAGAACACACAAACATGGACGCAGATACAGACAGACAGACAGACACAGACACACACACACACACACACACACATCCTAGAGATGAGTAACCTTCTGAGTAAGAGAATAGACAAAAAGCTGAAATGAATGGGGCAGAAATGAGTTATAACCCATGCTGGGGATGCAGTTCAAAGAAGAAAATAGAAAAAAAAAGGCTAGTGGGGGATGAATATGAATCTCAGAATCTCAATTGGACCTCTTAAACCATTTCTGGGAAAACTGACTGTTAGACAAAATATATGGCAGCACCTGACCAGTGTGTTGATTGCTCAGTTCTATTTGGGATTTATCCCTTTTGTATCTGCATTATGAATAAAGAATAATATAGTTAACCCATACTTTTGAGATTGAATTGAAATTGAAAATTGAATTGAAATTTGAATTGAAATAGAAAAAATAAAAGCAGTGAAGGGAAGATGGTGAGTGGGAGTCTAAGCCAAGATTTTATTTCAAAAAACTGATATACACACACTCATCACATTCAGAAGAGTATTACAATGCACAAAAGGGGATGAGTCAATTTCTTGACAGTTATGGAAAGGTTGGCAGAAACTCAAGGAGACTTCTGGTATTGATTGGGCAGACAATATGAGGAAGGTGGAATACAAGGGTAGGATTGCCAGCACCTGGATGCTATTATTGAACTACAATCAGGCAGGTGGCCATCAGTTTCCTTTTCACTTAAATAGAAAAAATATAGCTGGAATATATACCTCTTCCCACTTCTCACTGTTCTCCATGCCTGGCAAATGTCTTCTTCTTGGCTGTTTTTGTTTCAGACTTGAGGTAAAAAGAAACTTCAGCAAAATACAAGGGGTCTATTAATCTGGACTTATATTTAAAGGAAAATTCTATGTTCAAGGTCTTTGACCTCATAAGAGGCAAAGTTCAGGAAGAGAAAATTTTGTTATTTTTGTTCAATCATACACAATTCTGTGTGACCCCATTTGGAATTTTTTTTACAAAGATATTGAAGTGGTTTGCCATTTCCTTCTCCAGCTCATTCTACAGT
Organism: Pseudocheirus occidentalis; assembly: GCA_028646575.1. Taxonomy (NCBI): domain Eukaryota; kingdom Metazoa; phylum Chordata; class Mammalia; order Diprotodontia; family Pseudocheiridae; genus Pseudocheirus; species Pseudocheirus occidentalis. The sequence goes on from JAQQSW010022242.1 coordinate 5,155, forward strand.
TGAAGAACTGAGATTAAGTGACTTGTCCAGGGTCACATAGCTAGGAAGTGTCTGAGGCTATATTTGAACACAGGAGAATGAGTCTTCCTAATTCTGGGTCTGGCTCTCTATCCACTGTGCCACTTAGCTGTCCAAGAGAAAGTTAAAAAGGAGTTTATTACTACTAGTACACTAGTATTCAGCACCTTTCTAATTTGTCTCCATGATTCAAGTCTCCTCACTTCAGTTGATTCTCTCTACTCAGCTGTGTAATTGCTCCTTCTAAAGCACAGATATAACAATATCACACCCTTCCCTTACTCAGTAAGTTCCAGTGGCTCCCTTAAGGATCAAACAATAAATCCTGCTCCACTTTTAAAGCCTTTCATAATCTGACCATCTCCTATCTTTTCATAATCTTCTTAGGCCTTACTCACTCTTCAGTCTAGTATCTCTGACCTCCTTGCCTCAAGCAAGATATTCTTCCCAACTCTGGGTGTTTTCATTAGTTGTCCTTCATGTCACAAATTCTCTGCTTCCTTATTGCTATCTCCTGGCTTCTACGGCTTCCTTCAAAGCTCAACTAAACTCCCACATTTTCATATTGCCCTTAACACTAGTGCAATCCCTCTGTCATTAACTTCAAATACATATCTACCTTCCTACACACACACAGACAAATACACATACACACACACGTGTCTTTTTTTACTTACAGAAAACAGACAATCTTACTTAAATAGATTGCTTTTTGAATGCATAATTGTTTAATTTTCTATGACAAAATAAAATATTATGAAGATTTTTTCTTTAATTTTGGCCATCTTCAGTTGTTGGATAAGGCAGTCACAGTCTGGGAAGAAAATCCTATTTATCTTAACATGAATTTAAATGTCTAGTTTTATGTGTTTAAGCTGTAGAAATTTGGAGAAACCACCTCATGTTCACATTATTTTGCAACAGTAGTTTGGAAAGTACGGGAAGAGAAAGCTATTACTTTGGCTGAGAAGACTTTAACAAAATGTGTTGTTGCCATGAGTGTATATATGCTCCATAAATATTTACTGATAATTTGATATCAGGAAAGGGAGGAGGGAGAGGCAGGCAAACTCCTATGAATACATTTCTAGTATTGATACATATTCTTGTCAGAGCCTGATGTACACTTAAATTTACCTCTGTATCCTTTCTCCTCCCCCTTCCCATGAAACCACCTTATATAACAAAGTATTAATAAAGAAAAAATGAGAAAAAGAAGCCAAAGTGATCGATACATTAAAAAATCTAATTATATGCAATGTTCCAAACCAATGTACCAACCCCCATACACACCTCTGCAAAGAAGTGGGGTGAGGTATCTTGTAGGTTTTATTTGGAACAAATTTTGCTTTTTTTCAATTTTAAAGCATTCATTTTTGTTGATTTTTTCCCTTGACATTGTTGTAGTCGTTGTGCATACTGTTTCACTCAGCTTATTTCACTTTGAAACAAGTCATTTATTTTCTTTTCTGTGTTTATTATAATGATGTCATTCTTCTTGAATCTAATGGCCTTTCCTAAATCATTACCCTTCTTAACATTTCTGCAGGATTTGACATTATTGACTTCTTTCTCCTCCTGGATATTCTCTCATTTCTTGGTTTTTATGACTTATCTATCTCTTGGTTTTCCTCCTACCTATCTGATCAATCCTTCTTAAATTTTGTTGTTGTTGTTATTGTTGCTTTTATTGGATCCTTGTTCATTTCATATCATGACCACTAACTGCTGATGTCCCTCAAGGCTCTGGCTTGTTGTGTTTCCTCTATATACTTCATGATCTCATCAGCTTCCAAAGGCTGAATTAGTGTCTCTAAACAAATGATTGCTAGGTCTACAAAGCCAAACCTATTCTGTCTCCTAAATACCTGTCCTGTATCACCAATTGCTTTTTAGACATTTTGAACTGGATGTTCATTGGACATCTTAAACTTAATATGTCTAAAATTTCTGACTCAAACTCTTCAGCCTTATGAATGTTTCTATTACTCTTAAGTAATAGAAACCCTTCTAATCACTCAGGTATCATCCTCTACTCTCAATAACCCCTATAAACCAAATTACTCATCAAATATAATCTCTTTGACTATGACATATTTTATATCTATGCCCTCCTCTCCACTCAAATAGTTATCCCCATGATTTGTCTTTCCTGAGACTCAGTTTACTCCCCCCAAAAATAGGAGTGATCATCTCACTTATTTCAGATACTTACTGAGAGGACCACATAACATAACAACTATGAAATTACTTTGAAAAGCATATACTATCTGTCATTGCTCCTAACCATTTAACAAACATAAAAGTTGTACCATCACCAATGATATGTGTTTACAAAGAAATCATCCTTACCTTTAAATAGACATACAAGAATGTGCAAGTATTATACCTTTCCAAGAAGTCACCCTGGGAAACTACAGGTTTATACCAAACATGTTTCCATTGCTCAAAACATGCTTTGGAACTGCCTCCAGAGTGAATTTATAAGGAACAAAAGAAAATTAGACATTATCTCAGTCACACCTTCTACTCTATTGCTTTGCTCCCTGATCATCAGAGATAGCATATGTAAACATTCTCAATATCCTGGAAAGAAAATTGTTTGTGAATTTTAAAATAAGGGGAGTATTATAACCCTAGCCTTCTCTTCTATTTGGTCTACATGATGGGACCATTTTATAAATACACTGCTAATTTAACTGAATCCTTACTGGTACGTTCAGTAGTCCAAAGGGGAAAGGTGACAACTTTTATGATATGTCTTAATAGGTCTCTCCTTACTGAAAATAATAGGATCTTCTCAGCGTTTGTGTCTGCTTGTGGAAAGGAGGAAGGCATGGCGCTGTTCAAGCAGATGCGTGCTAACGTGGGGAAGCTGCTCAAGGGCATCAACAGGTACAATCCTGAGAACCTGGGCACCCTGGAGTGGTACATGGAGACCCAGGCCAAGGAGAACACCTATGACTTGGAAGCCAACTTGGCTGTGCTTAAACTATACCAATTCAACCCAGCCTTCTTCCAGACCACAGTGACAGCACAGATTCTGCTGAAGGCCCTCACCAATCTCCCCCACACGGACTTCACTCTGTGCAAGTGCATGATTGACCAAGCTCATCAAGAAAAGCAACCCATCAGGCAGATCCTGTACTTGGGAGACTTGTTGGAGACCTGTCATTTTCAGGCTTTCTGGCATGCCCTAGATGACAACATGTATCTCCTTCTACTTAATGGCATCACAGGCTTTGAAGACTCCATCTGAATATTTATCTGCCATGTTGTGGGCATCACATATCAACATATTGACCCCTGGCTTCTGGCTGAGATGTTGGGAGATCTGTCAGACAACCAGCTGAAAGTGTGGATGAGCAAGTATGGCTGGAGCTCCAACGAAGCCAGGCAGGTCTTCATTTGCAGCCAAGAAGAGAGTATCAAGCCCAAGAACATTGTGGAAAAGATTGACTTTGAGAGTGTTTCCAGCATCATGGCTTTCTCCCAGTAACTCCTGTTTTCTGCCTTGTGTTTCCCCTTACATACAGCCAGCTTCAATAAAAGCTCTTTACTTCCTGAAAAAAAAATAATAGGATCTTATCAGGTTTTGCATAACTGAAACTGCTGTTTTTCCCCTCTCACAAAAATCTCAATTCAGTCAGACACTTCCAATTACCTGTTCTTCTAACTAGCAGGGACACAGCTAGTCTCCTTGGGATTGTTGGTTCTTATTTCCCATCTTGCTTTGTTTCTTATAAAAGCTCCTGGCCTGAGACAGAGGACTTATTTCAGTTATAAACATATTTCTCTGTTATTACTGTACAACAACCTTTTCAAGCACCTACAGTTCCTTTAGATTTACTCATTCTTTCTTTATTCCTTGCACTTCCCACCACTCTTCTAGCTTTTGCCGTAATTCTTTTGTTTTCTTTAGTCTTTTATGGCTGCTTCACCACGGATTGACCCACTTTTCCCCTTGTGTGTGCCCTAATTATTCTCTTGCTCCCTTGATTCTGATCTATGGCCTTGATCTTACTTTTACTTTTTCCCACTTAACAGTATTTTTTCCAATCATATGTAAAGATAATTTTCAACATTCACCTTCATAAGGTTTTGAATTCTGAATTTTTTCTCCCTCCCCTTCCTCATCCCCAAGATAGCAAACAATCTGATATAGGCTATACACATACAATCATATTAAACATTTCCACACTAGTTACGTTGTGAAAGAAAAATCAGAACAAAAGGGGAAAAGAGAGAGAAAATATGCCACTATGAGTTCAGTCATTCCCCAATTGCTGGACATCCCCTCAATTTCCACAAAAAGAGCTGCTATCAATATTTTTGTACAAGTGGGTCCTTTTTCATTTTTATGATCTTTTTTTGGATATAGACCTAGGAGTGGTATTGCTGGGTCAAAGGGTATTCACAATTTTATAGCCTTTGGGCCTAGTTCCAAATTGCTCTCCAGAATGGTTGGATCATTTCTCAACTCTACCAACAATGCATTAGTGTTCCAATTTCCCCACATCTCCAACATTTATCATTTTCTTATTTTGTCACATTAGCCAATCGGGTAGGTGTGAGGAGGTACCTCAGAATTGTTTTGCTTTGCATTTCTCTAATTTAATCTGACTTTTATATCTGCATCTATTTTCTTTTTTTAAAATGTTGATTTATTTTCTTGATTACATTATTCATTTCCACAAGGTTTTGAGTTACAGATTTTCTCCCCTTCTTTCCCCCACTCCCAAGACGAAAACAGTGATCCCACCGCAAAGCCCCTCCCACAATCTGCTCTCTTCTAGGTCCTCCTCCAACGATCCTCTAACTTTCTGGTAGGGCAGGGAGGGTCTCCCTACACCAGTCCCTGCAAGTCTCATCTCCCAGTTGCATGTAGTTAATAATAACAATAATAATTATATATATACATATATATATGTTTGTTTGTTTTTTAACATTTGATTAAATTCTAGATTCTTGCTGTTCCTCCCTTGTCACCCACTCCCACTGGAAGGAGCAGCAATTCAATACAGGCAGTACATGTGTAATTATGCAGGACATCTCCATGGTGGACATATTGTGAGAGGCTGATTGTATGTCCCTCCTTCCTATCCTGCACCCACCCTTGTTTTGTCCTCTTCCCTGTCCCTTTACTGAAGTGTGTGCTTCCAGTATCCCTCCCCCCAACCCCACCTTCCCCTCCATCATCCCCCTTCACATCCCCATCCCCACTACTTTCCTTTGTGGGAAGATACCCAGTTTAGAGTTTATGTCATTCCTTCCCTAAGCCAAATTTAATGAGAGTAAATGAAAGTAAAGTTGTAACAATTCTCCC
>JAQQSW010022243.1:0-10498 GCA_028646575.1 Pseudocheirus occidentalis
GGGGAAGAAGGAAAAGGAGGAGAGAGAAGGAGGCGGCGGTGGAGGAGGTGGGAGGGGAAGAAGGAGAAAAAGGGAAAGGAGAAGAAGGAGGAAAAGAAGAAAGACGGAGGTGGTGGTGGTGGAGGAGGGAGGGGAAGAAGGAGAAGAAGGAAAAGTAGAAGAAAGAGGAAAAGAAGAAAGACGGAGGTGGTGGTGGAGGAGGAGGGAGGGATAGAAGGAGAAAAAGGGAAAGTAGAAGAAAGAGAAAAAGAAGAAAGATGGAGGTGGTGGTGGAGGAGGAGGGAGGGGAAGAAACAGAAGAAGGGAAAGGAGAAGAAGAAGAGAGGAGGCGGCAGTGGAAGAGGTGGGAGGGAGAAGACAGAAAAGAAGGAGGAGGAAGAAGAAAAAGAAGGAGGAGGAATAGGGCATAAGGAAGCTCCGGAAGAGGAGAGGATGAAGGAGTTGGTTAGGAGGAGGAGGGAAGAAGAGAGAAGAAGGAAGAGAAAAAGGGAAGACAAAGAAAAAGAAGGAAGAGGCAGAAGAGGAGAGGATGAAGGAGGTGGAGAAGGAGGGAGAGGAAGAAGGAGGAGGACAATGATGACAAAATGAACAAGGGAGTGATGGAAGAAACCACTATGGAGGAAAATTAGACAGAGATAGGAGACTATAGGTGAGAGAGAAATGGAAAGGGAAGAGACACCTGGCCAGTGTAGGGCAAACCAGCTTGGTATCCTAGTAAATAGAGCACTCTACTCAGAACTGATTATTTGAATTTAAATCCACATGAACTGTTGATTACTGTTACTCTGAAAAAGTCACTTAACCACTGTAAGCCTCAATTTTCTTTTTAGGAAAATCATAGAGTCAGACTTTGACATTGTCTAATGATGCAGAAATCCAGTGATCTTGTGGATGCCACACACAAGATAGAAAGCCCTTGTGGACTTGGGTTGGAGAAGAAAGTTAGAGGGAAGAAGGCATCAAGGCAGGTTGAATAGAGACAGGTCAGCTGGAAAGGTGGTGGGGGATGAGAGCAGGGAGGAATATATATGTCACAGAGCTACGTCCCTCAGTGGTCTGTTATTTGAATTCTTGCTGGATCCAAGTTTAAATCCTACTTTACATTCATTCTAATTGTTTGAAACTAGACAGTTTGTTTAGATGTATTTGAACTCAGTGGCCCCTGAGGTTCCTTTCAGCTCTGAATCTATAATGATCTTGGCAAGAGAAAGAATAAAAAGTCCACTTTAGGCACCGACAAGCTAGGTAACCCTAAATATATCACTTAACCTTTCTCAGCCAAAGTTTCATCCCTTCTAAAGTGATGGCATTGGATTTGATGGTTTCTAATTTCTCTCCAAGTATATGGTCTTAAGAGAAAGAGGGAAAATAAAGGCTTTGGTGATTGAGGAGGGAGGGCAGAAGCCACTCAGGAGACATGTAAAGAGAAAAGATAATACCAGGTTGCTCCTGAGGTGGCAAAAGGTTTCTAAGTCACCTTGTATATATTTCTTGTTGTCCAGATGATGTGAGTTTGAATCCTGTATCACCAACTAACTAGCTGTGTGACCCTTGGCAAGCCATATAAATTGTCTAAGACTAAGTTACTTCTGCACTAAAATTATGAGGTTGGATTGAATGGCTTCCAAGGACCCTTCCAGTTCAAAAGGTATAAGAGTATTGTTGACATCCTAAGAGGAAAAGATCACTTAGGATTGCTTTCCACCAGTAGAGATTGAGAGAGAAATAAAAAACTTATTTAGGGGAGTTGGGGCAGTGTAAAAGGAAGGTAAATAGGGAGGTAAGAAGGGAGGGAGAACAAGAAAGAGAGACAGAAACAGATAGAGACAGAGACAGAGAGACAGAGACAGAGAGCACATAAACTACTTGGTAATGGTGGGGAGTAAGGGAAGAGACTATTGTGTGGAAATGTGAACAACAGAGTTAAAGCATCTTAGCTGAGAGAGAGATTTAAAGGGAAAAGACGTGGTGATATTTGGGGAAGACCACTAGGTGTCATTATAAAACTGGTCTTGGAGTTGAAGACTCTGAATTTGAAGACAGACATAGAAAAAGAAAGAAGACAAAAAAGAGACAGAAGAGACATTAGTAAAGGGCAGACAAAAGAGGCCACTGTAGAGGGAGGTGAGAAAAAGGTGCATGTGACCACAGGGGAAGGAGAGATGGAAAGGGAAAGGACAACTTTACCCTTGGGATGTATGCAGGAGTGAGGTAGGAGGCAGTCATTTGCCCTAGTGAATTGGTTATTGTAGATTGAGTGGCAATTACTTGAGTTTGAATTCAACCCAGTAACTGACAAACTCTGTTACTCTGCCCAAATCATTTAAATGCTTTCCTCCATTGTAAAATAATGGGGTTGGAAGGGAGATTCTCTGTGTTTCTGTACCCCTGTGGTGCTGTCAATGGCAGAGGGAAAACAAAGCCCCATGGGATTGTGGAGTTTGTTAGTGGAAGAATGGATTCGATGGTAACTTTGCCTCATCTTGATGGACTCAAAATGTTGAAATCCCCTAATCACCTGGTAGCCTAATATTAGAAAGTGCCCATTCTCTTGAAAAAGATGAACTAAAGTATTGCAACAGCTAATTGTCCTTGGAGAAGAGATGGTAACTTTATTTTCATAATTGTAAAAATATTTGTTTTTTTAATTTTATCTCTGAACTTTTATCATTGAACAGGAAATGTATTCATATTCCAAATAGCTTGTCAACGACCATTTATTAAGTACCTAGCATGTACCAGGAAGAGCACTAAGCCCTGGAAGTATAAAGAAAGGTCGTCACTGTTCTATGAGCCAGCAGTCTACAGAAGGGAACATCATAAAAGCAACTATAGACAAAGAAGATATATACAAAATAAATTGGAGAGAATCGTCAAAAAGAATGCAGGGAGAAAGGAAATCTGTTCATATCTGGGGAGGCAGCTGGATATCATAGCATGGAAAAGACTGGACTTGCAGTGAAAAGTATAGAGTTTAAATGTTGGCTCCTATGCTGAGAGCCTGGGTTACTCTGAGCAATAAGTTAACCTCTCTCAGCCTTATGTTGTACTCCCATCAAACAATGGGGTGGGATTTCATGGCCTCTAAGGTTTCTCCCACTCTATGATGCTATGGCTGCCTGAGAGAGAGAAAGAAGACCCCATCAGATGGATGTGTGAGCAGAAAAGCACATTACAGGTGGGATTCTAACTCACACTTGAAGGAAGTCGAAGAAGCCAGGAGGCTGGGATGAAGACGGAGAAGATTTCAGGCTTGGAGTTGAGCCTGTGACAATGGAGCGTCTTGTTTGCAGAACAAAAGGGAATAGAAAGGAGACCAGTGCCACTGGGTTTGAAATTGTGGTGTGATGCAAGTTACAAGATGACTGGAAAGGTATTAGGAAGGGTTTTGAAAAGTGACCCGGGACGTTCATATTAGATCCTGGAGGTGACTGGGAGTCCCTTGAATTCTTAGCATAGGGGAATATAATGGTCACTTGGGAGTTTTGGGGAGGTCACTTTCAGTGAGCTAAGTGGAGGATGGACAGGAGTGGAGAGAAACTTGTTGAAGAGAAACCAGGCAGTGGGCTACCATACTACTGCAGGCATGAGATGGCTGAGGGCCTATACCAAGGTTGTGGCAGTGTGGCACATAAGGTAGTTTTTTATTATCTACATTAAAAGCTAACCATGGTGCTTTGTGTCTTCCTCATGCTCATTGAATAGTAAGAGTAAGTTTTCCAAATATTTTTTGACAACAGGAGACCAGAATGAAACATAAGAAAAGAGTAAGGATTCAGTTGTTTGTTTGTTGGCTTTCTTGGATGGATTGATGAATGAGGTGTTCAGGGAGGCCTAGCATCTCTAGTGAGAGGCCTTGTTGAGCCCATTTCAGGGTTGCCCATCCACCTTTGGTGTCTACCTTCACCCAACTCTCACTGTGGCTCCAAGAAGCTGTAGCATGTGCAATGGCCACACCCTGATTAATTGTCTCCTCAGATGCGCTAAACCAGGTTTAGGGTAACTAACAGGCCTCAGACCCATTTGGGAGTTAGGGGGATGTCTATGCCAATCATTTAAATACTTCCATTAGTGGAATGTGCTGATAAGAACAGTTGGTTGTAACAGACATGAAGGCAAATGAAGCAAAAAGGTCTAAAGAGTGAGAACTTTGCATGGAAATTTTGAGATTTCATGGGGAAAGGAAACCTAATCATGCTTGGGCAAGCAGTATGGTGTTATAGTAAAAAAATGAGACTTGGAGGGAATATTATTTGAATTTGAATGTTCGCTCATCCATCGACAGACTGTGTTACTCTGGACAAATATCTTAACTTCCCTTAACCTTATATTGTACTGTATAAAATAATGGCAAAGGATTTGATGGCCTCTATGGTCTTACTCCTGCTTTCTTATTCTATGGCTGCCTGAGAGAGAAAAGAAAAGACCCTAAAAGATGGATGTATGTGCAGAAGAGTATGGAGAGGGTGAGATTTCTTTTTAGATTCAACTCTGAATCAGCCAAGAGGCTGAGATGAGGGAGAGCATTGCAGGCATAGAGATGAGCATGTGACAGTGCTCAGAGTCATGAGATGGAGTGTTTTGCTTGAGGCACAATAAGGAGGCCGGTGCCACTGGATTTGAAATTATGGCATGATCCAATGTGCAAGAAGACTAGAAAGGTACTGGGCAGGGCAGATTGTCAAGGGCTTTGAATAGCAACCAGGGGCATTTATGTTTGATCCTAGAGGTGATTGGGAGCCCCTGGAGGTCATTGAATTTTTAGAAGGTCACTTTCAAACAGATGAGTGGAGGATGGACAGGAGTAGGGAGAGACGTGTAACTAGGAAACCAAGCAGTTTTGCAGGCATGAGGTGGTTGAGATCTGGTACCAAGGTGGTGTCTGTGTCTATGGAGAGTAGGACTTGGGGGCTCAATATATTAGGAAAGTCAAATCAGCAAAGCTTGGCAAGAAATGATCAACCACTTGCATTCCTAATACTCCCCCTTTCTTTCTTGGCTCAAATATTTTTCTCTACTGCTCTCTCTTTTACTCCTTCCTTACTTTTCTTCACCAAGCTGTTGAAGAATGCTACTGATTGGGTTTGTATCCTGAGGTTTCCTGAAAAATTCCAAAAGCCAAAGGTGATCCTTAGGGACCTGAAGGTGCTATTGGAGGGCATCCTTCTTTAGCAGGCTAGTAAGTAGCTTTGCATTCATATTGACTTCCTGTCTTTGACTCAGCACCATTGGCTGACACTGACAGCTGTATTTCTCCCAAGAAGTTGAAAGAATTCCCTGAAAATTTTCATTCCACAAGGATGATGACTCTGATGGCTCCCTCTGAGCTGGTGGAGTGGCACAACTCCTGGGAGTGCTGGAGCATGTGAAAGGTAAATTATTTTGACCCACATTAACAGCTTCTCATGGTGCTCTGTGCCTTCCTCCTGCTCATCAGGTAGTAAGAGTCATTGTGTCCAAATACATTTTGTCCGAAGGGGACCAAAGTGAAACACATATCTAGGCTGAGCATCCAGTTGTTTGTTGGATTATCGAGAAGGCAAGGGCATTCCAGAAAAACATCTACTTCTGCTTCATTGACTACACTAAAAGCCTTTGACTGTGTGGATCATAGCAAAATGTGGCAAGTCCTCAAAGAGATAAGACTACCAGGTCATCTTCCTTGTCTCATGAGGAACCTCAGAGTCAAAAAAGTAACATGGAACAACTTATTCATTTAAGACAGGAAAAAGAGTTCAACAAGGCTCTATATTGATAAGTTATATTTAAAGGGGAATCACAAAAGCAACGACAATTCATTGTAATTCTGATTATCAAATGATATATTCATTATTTTTAAACACAATTCCTAGAAAATTTTAAGTAATAAATGTTTTTTTTCTTCTTTCCTTGAAGGAGTGGAAATCTTTGGGTTCGTGGGATCTTTTGAGGTTTAAATCAATGATAACATTCATGCCATTGAAAAAAAGGTAATGACCACCTCTCCTTTGGTGCAAAGGACAATCAGATAATAGGTTTTTAAGGAAGGAAGATAGACATAAAGAAGCATTTTGAGTAGACAGAGAAAAAGCATAGATTAGAAGTGATACATTAGCAGAAGATTCCCGAGCAAGTTGGATTAGTCCATAGAGAAATACACACAGATGTAGAGACAGAGAGAAAAGTAGACACAAATACAGAAAGCTGAATAAACAGTAAACCATTCTTGGTAATTGGCTGTGACGTGAAAGTCGAGGCCAAGGTCTCAGAGGCAGGTTCATGTCTGTGATGGGACACTGGAAATGAGGGAAAGAGAGTGAGACCAGAACAGCTATCACAATTTCAGATGTAGGGTGGAGGAGGCAGTTGAATGATGGTGCTTTTACAATAATATCTGAAGATGAATCCCTTCTCAGTAATGGAGAAAGTTTATTTGCCTGGTCAAGCCAATCTGTCTCAGTCCCAGGTTGGTCTTTTGACAAAGAAGCCTGTATAACTAATTTCATGTAAAGCTATTGGAAGTCTAAGGTCCTATGAATGATAGAAGGAATAAAGGGCCCTTGGTATAGGGGAGAGATGACAGAGAAAACAAGGAGGGAATATTTAACACTGAACCCAGGAAAGATAAAAATGGAAGAGAGAACCATGGAAGGGTCCTGGGTGGTGGGGGGATGCTAGGGTTTGTGGTTGAGGATGTATCAGAATGCCCTCTTTTCAAGTACTCCATATTTTATTTACTAGTTATAGGATGCTAAGCAAGTCACTTAAAATCTCTAAGCTTCAGCTTCTAGTCTTGTAAAAAGATGAGGCTGGACTCAGTGACCACTAAGATTCTGTCATTCTCTAAAATTATGACAAAATTTGTGTGAAAAAATGAAAAAGAGAGAGACACAAAGAAAGACAATAGGACAAAAAGGGAGAAAAAGACAAGGCATGAATACTATCATTGATTTAAACCTCAAAAGATCCCACGAACCCAAAGATTTCCATTCCTTCATTCTGAATGCAAGAGGAAGACCAACTTCAGATGTGTATAGAGGTAGCTGGATATTATATGGAAAAGACATCTGATCTACTTGAGGTGGAATTCCTTCTCAGAAATGGAGAAGAGGTATTCATCTAGACAAGGCTGTTCATCATTCAGATAAATACAGAAAGCTACTGCTTTCTCTTCCTTCAAAACATGCTGTGAATATTGTTCCCTGTAATTCCACTGCAAGTCTATGGTTCTATCAATGACAGGAAGAAATGAGTGGCCTTGGGACAGGGAAATGAGAAAGAGAGACAGAATATTGGTCATCAGACAGGAGAAAGAATGCACAAAAGAGAGCTGAGGAAAGATTCTGGGATGGAGAGAACAAGCTGGGTTTCATAGTTTATGAGGTCTGAAGAATGCTCCATTTTAAAATTCTCCACCATTTAATTACTAGTTTTGTAGAACAGAGTGAACCACTTAAACTCTGTGGTTCAGCTTCTGGAGTTTTAAAGTGATGAGATTGGAGTGAATGGCCCTGAAATTCTACCTCTAAATCTATGACAAAGTTGGTGTGAAAGAGTGAAAAAGATTGAGATGCAAAAGGGCAATAAAGTAGAGGAGATGGAGAAAAGGGCAGAGGAGAAGGAAATGGTAAGAGAAAGAGATAAAAATGGTAAAGACAGAGTAATGGAGAAGAGAAGGGAGGCAGGAAGAGAGAACAGAAAGATGGAGAGATACAATGAGTGAAACTGACAGAATGACAGGGTAGGGTGGGGGGTGGAGTCAGGTAGAGAAAGAAAGAGCACAGGGACCTAGACGAACACACACACACACACACACACATGCACACACACATACTTAGGGAGAGAGAAGACTCCTTGGCAGTTGGGGAACTAGAGAGAGAAGAGCCCACTGCACCAGGGTGTGAGAGGCAGAGGCCCAGGACCACAGGGGAGAGAGGAGAAGAAGCAGGGATGGAAGGGGAGGGACAGTTGGAGATGGGCTGGGGGAGGCATTTGGGCACTAATGATGGAGAGAGCAGTGCGCTTGAGTCCAGATCCTCCTGTAGACATTTTCAAGGTGGATTAGCCTCAGTAAGTCATTGAAGGTCTCTCAGCCTCTGTTTCCTCTTCTGTAAGATGTTGGGGTAGGTTTAGCTCCCTTCCAGCTGTAAGATTCTATGAATGATGGAAAGGGGAAGGAAAGCCCTCAGGGTGATTGTGATGAGAGGAGAGAGTGTTAGAAGACCTTTGAGGAGGGGAGAGATACAGAGGAAGAGAAAGAGCCAGAGAGGGAGAGGGAAGGGACCACTGAGACAGAGGGAAGGTTCTACTGTAGAGTTGTTGACAGAGGTTTTGAAGCACAGAGGAGAGGAGAAGAGGGAGAGATCCAAAGGGAAGAATGGATTGGGGAAGGGGAAGGTAGGAAACAAGCATTTATGAAGTGGTTGCTGTGTCAGGCCCTGGGCTAAGTGCTTTACAAATAATATCTTATTTCACCCCAGGACATTTATCTGCAGCAGGTGGGGTCATTATACTCATTCTACAGTTTAGGAAATTGAGGCACACAGACATTATGAATTGTGAAGAGTCACACAGCTAGTAACTAGCTGAGGGTGGATTTGAATTCAGGTCTTACTGAGTCCAGGTTCAGTACTGTATCCACTACACAAAATGTCCCTGGAGCCTAGAGGATGTGAGTCCAAATCCAGCCCCCCAAACTACCTCTGCAATGCTGTGCAGATCACATTCTCTCTCTTGGGCTTAGTTTCCTCCTCTCTAAAATGACAAGATTGTATTTGGGGGTCTCTTAGGACACCTTCAAGGCCATATCTGTGAATCTGGGATTGAAGGGAAAATATCCACTTATATTGGGACATATGGAGAGAGAGTGAACTAGAGACAGGAGCCTTGTGGGGAAATCAGAGAGACAGGGTTAAGGGACTAGTGTGGGAAGAGGAGAGGAAGGAAGTCAAAGGGAAGTGATACAAGTGGATTGCAGGGAGAGAGAGAACCAAGGGTAGTAAGAGACAGAGAAGTCAGATGGCAGAAAGGGAGAAAGAGACCTAGCAAGATAGAGCAGAGACAGACAGTCTTTGTTAAATGGAAAGGAGAGGGAGAATGAAGAGAACATTGTGGAGAGATGTGGAAGACAGAGGTAGAAGACCAGATGAGAGAGCACAGGGAAAAGTTGACTGGGGATGGGCCATATTGAGGAAGCCAACTAGATATCACAGTGGATAGATCTTTGTTCTTGAATTTAGATGAGTTTGAATATTGAATCTGAACCTTTCTTCATGAGTCTTAACCTCTACGCCTCGATTTGCAACCCTGAATAAAGTGATTGTATTTCATAGACACTGATTCCCTTCCAGCTATAAATCCATGACCTGATGAGTGATGGAAGGAGGTAAGAGGGAAAAGATCATTGGTCAGGGGAAAGAAGAGACCACTGGGAAAAGGGGAGGCAAAAGTAAAGGAGGAGTTTACTAGCTCCTTGGGGAGAGAGAGAGAAAAGGTCATCTTGAGATATGGGAGAAGAGTGTGACCAGAGCACTTGGTGGGGCTGGTGTGGGGAGGGAAGAGAAAGGATCACTGGGGAAGAAGGAGGGGGAGAGATCAAGGGAAGAGACCATTTTGGATGAGAAGAAAGAAAGCCAGGGAAGAGGTGACTAAAGGTGGAGTGGGCAGGGAGGAGACATTGGAAGAAGTCACTAAACGGGGGAGGGGGAAGAGAAACAAAGCAAAGCCACTACTAGAGAGAGAGGAAATAAGGGAGGAGACCATTGCAATATGAGATGAGGCAGACTGGTTAGACAGGACGTAGGGGAAAGGATAGGAAGAAAGGAATGGAAAAGCCCACTTGCAAAAGGGATGGGAAGGGAACCTGGGGATCTGGAAGCAAATAGAAGGAATAACTGCATAGAGAGAATAGAGAAGGAGGAGGAAGAGAGAGGCAGACAGAATAAAGTGAACCACTAGGAAGAGGGGAGAGAGCTAGAGGGAAGAGATGATTGGGAAAGAGAGGTGGACAAAATGAAGGGATCATGGGGACTAAGGGGAGGGAGAAGGAAGATATCACTGAAGAACGGAGGAGTGAGACAATGAGAAGGGACCAGTATGGAGAGAGAGGGGGGTGCAAAGAGAAATAACGACTGGGTATTAAAGAGACAATAGTGAGATTCAGAGAAAGGGAGGAGAGAGAGAGAGAGAGAGAGACAGAAAGAGAGAGAGACAGAGAGAGAGAGAGACAGAGAGAGACAGAGAGAGACAGAGACAGAGAGAGAGACAGAGAGACAGAAAGAGAGAGAGAGAAAGAGGGAGACAGAAAGAGACAGATAGATGGAGGGAGAGACAGTGTAATAGAGAGAGAGCACGAGAGTGAAAGAGATAGATAGATTGAGGGAGAGACAGCGAGACAGAGAGAGACAGAGCCAGTGAGAAAGAGGGAGAAAGAGAGAAACAGAGACAGAGAGACAAAGAAACAGAGAGAGAGAGGGAGACAGAGAGAGAGAGAGGGGGGGGGAGACAGAGAGAGAGAGAG
>JAQQSW010022244.1:0-10498 GCA_028646575.1 Pseudocheirus occidentalis
GGGGGGGCACTTGCCTAGTCACATAGACAGTATGAATAAGAGTCAGGATTGAATCCAGGTCTTGATGAGTTTATGGGTCTAGATCCAGAAAGAACCTCACATATCCTCCAGTCTAGTCTTCTTATTTTATGGATGGGGAAACTGAGACCCAGGGAGGGGAGCTGAGTAGCCGAAGGTCACACAGGTAGAGACCAGAACTTCTTCTTTCTCTACAGAGCCACAGACGACTCCAGATGCTATTATAGCCTTTTGGCATAAAAGGAATTGAGCATAAAATAAACTTCAGAAATCTCATTGAGACGTTCGATGTCTTCTTCACACAACTATGGATTTAGATCTGAAAGGGGTCTTAGAAGGCACTAAAAGTCGATTTTCTCCTTTTTACAGAGGAAGAAACTGAGTCCCAGAGCGTTTCAATGACTGGACAAATAGAAATGGAAGAACCAGCATTTGAATTCTCATCTTCTAACTCCAAAGTCTCTACTCTTTCTGCTATGCCTCCGTGATCTCTGTAGTGATTCTGTCCATCTTAAAAAATGCCAAGGCTGAAGGATAGGCGAAAGACAGACTTTTAAAAAAGTGAGCCTATGATCCTTGAGACTCATTTCAATCTTAGTCACCAAACGTTGAGAGGGGTGGGATTCAGAGTGTTTCCATGGAAGAAGAGGACTCATGAGGTCAAACTGAGGTGTGTTCAGCCTTGGCTGGTGTTGGACTTCAAGAGAAGTTCTGGGCATTCACCCAAACAGGCCCCCAGGGACTCATGGAGGCTGGTGCCAGAATGAGCAATTCTGACCACGGTGGACAGAAGGTGCAGTTCTTAAGTAGACCACTGAAGGGTGCTCCAAGCCCGTCTCTGAGCTTCAGCTGTTTACAGTTTTAATTTCCAGGACGCTGAAAGAGTGGCTGTTTCTCCTATTCCTGAGCATTATGAAGTGTATGGGATTAAAAGCACATTTAGGGAAGCATGTGTGAATGAGTGAAAGTCAGTCAAATCATCTTGTATGTGGTCAGTCTGGTATCAATTAACCCTTTCTAAACGCAGAGGGTTCACCTCCAAAGAAACTAAGGGCAGCACTCAATTTCATTTTAGACCTGTGTATTTAAGACTGTCTTATAAAAAAGAAGAATAATTGAGAAGCACAAGACTGACGTGTGAAAGCCTAACGGGTTTTGGTCTTGACGCCTAGTAGACAGAGCTCTGGCCCCAGAATCAAGAAGACATGAGCTCAAATGTGACCCCCATGCTTACTAGCTCTGACTCTTGGCAAATCACCTAGTTTCTTCATCTGTAAAATGGGGCTAATAATAGCACCTGCTTCCCAGGGTTGTTGTGAGACTCTGATGAGACGATATATTTTAAGGTGCTTTGCAAACCTTAAAGTGCTGTGTTAATTGTTGCTGTTACGTTCAGACCCTGGACAGTATCAGTGCAGCTAAGTCCCTCCATTAGGACAAACCAGCAGTGCATCTAGAACATAGAGCAGGAGAGAATTGCCTGGGTCAGTGGGAGTTACAACAACTTGGCCAGGGTTGTACAGCCAGCGTGTATCTAAGGCAGGACTCGAAGCTAGGTCTTCCCAGATACCTCTTTACATCTGCTTTCCAGTCATCACTCTCCTCTTCATCTCCCTCTTACCAGAATCTTGGATTCTGACCCTGCATCTTCTGGCTCTAATAGGTGAACTTTTGCTTTGTTTTGCTGGAGTCTCCATATCAACTTCACAATGCCCTTTGTGAGTCCATCCATCCCTTTACCCCCACCACTTTCTTTTACCCTTCTTGGGGGGGGAGTGTGTGTCTTTCCCCATTAAAATATAAGCTCCTTGAGGGCAGGGACTGTCTTGCTTTTTTGTATTTGTTTCCCCAGTCCTTAGCTTAGTGTCTGGGACATCATAACTCTTTAATAAATGTTCTTTTATCTAAATCCATGTATTTTTCCATTTAATTTGCCTGATTCAAAAGCTGGTCAGATGTCCACTGGGCCACACTGTTTCTCTCTTTTTTATACTGTAACTTGGTTTAGCCCTTACAGTTTTCAAAGTGCTTTCCTCATGCTCTTCTCATAACAATCCTATAAGACAGGTAGGACGAGTATTATTGGGAGGAAGGAACAAACATTTCTGTGCTAAGCACTTTTGTTGTTGTTGGATTGTTGCTGTCTTCTCTGACTTTCTGTGACCCCATTTGGGGTTTTCTTGACAGATACTGGGGGGTTTGGCATTTCCTTTTCCAGCTCATTTTACAGATGAGGAAATAGAGGCAAACAAATCAAGTGACTTGCCCAGGGTCACACAGCTAGTAAGTGTCTGAGGCCAGAAGTGAACTTAGGTCTTCCTGACTCCAGGTCTAGCACTTTAACCACTGCACCACCTAGATGCCCTTAAGAATTTTACAAATATTATTTCATTTGATCTTTCCAACAGCTTTGAGAAGTAGGTTCAACTGAGGCAAACAGAAATGAAGTGACTTGCCTAGAGTCACATAGCAATATGGTCCGAGGACATATTTGAGCTCAAGTGTTCCTGCTCTGTCTGCGGTACCCACCTGTCTAATTTTACAGATGAAAATGAGTCACATTGTATAAGTGACTTGACTGGTATCACATAAGTCAAGACCCAAAATTAGTTTTTATAGTGATAGTATATACTATTTTTTATGCTTTGGTTCACTCTAATCTGACTAAAGAGCTCAGGTTTAAGCAGGAAGTGGGCCAGAAGCTTCAAATTACTGCCTTTTGTATAACAAAAATTTCACAATAAGTTGGATTCACTTCAGTTGGATTTGTAGGATCGTAGTGTTGAGAGGCGGTCCAATCCCTCAATCCCAAGAGGCTTTAAGACTTGACACCCTTACCAGATGAGAATAACTCTTCAATTGAGCCAAAGAATCAATCAATTAATAACTCAATCTAAGGTGTGAACCAGGTAAGAGCAAATCAATCTATTTGGGAGAAACAAAGTGTTTGGGTTATTGAATGAAATTAGATGATTCCCCACAGAAACTATTTTGTGGCTGGTTAGAGAGACTCTCCCATGTCCTACGGGGCTTGGATAAAACAGTAAGCCAGTACAGAGCTTAATATTCCAAATAGTAGACCAACTTTGTGGTAGGACACTTCCAGCCGAACTGGAGAGAGGATTGATTGGGGAAGGGGGGAGAATTTCTGTCACCCATTAAATTGTGAACTCTTCCTCTAGATTGTAAACTTCTTGAAGGAAGGGACTGTCTTTTGCCTCTTTTTGTACTTAGCACAGTTTCTGGCACATAGAAGATGTTTAATAAGTACTTATTGACTGTGTCTTCTTGCACCCCTTGACCAGTAGATGACCTTATGAACTTTGAAAGGTAGCAAGTTTTTTGACTGTATGTCAATAGAAGTGTCCCCAAAACAGCAGTGGTTGGTGGCAGTGTCTGTATTATAGCTGAGGACAAATTAGACACTCTGAAGAAAGGCAATATCTGACCTCTACAAGTGCACTAACATTGGGATCCCAGCAGAGAGCTACCCATCTCTAAAGGGAAGTTCATGAAGGCCCCATAGAGGAAGAATAGCACTTCCAGGAACCAGGAACTGGAAATTTTCCTTTACCTTTATTATTTTTACATGTGTTCTCTGTATTTCAACCTTGCATTTACAAGAGAAGAATGTACCCCAGACTTTTTTTTTGTGGGGTGGTGGTGTTTTATATTATTGCCACCCTAAATGTCCATTTCTAAAAGCTAATTGACTCTGACTGGCTAACCAATAATCCCCAGGGCTCACACTGGTGGGGGCTCATGACAGCCCTCAGACTTAAGAGTTACTTCTAGAACCCTGAGGGGAGAAGTCAACTTCTCTGCATGGGCCCAACTTGCAGCTCAGTGAAGGTTGGCAGAGTGAGTCCAGAGGGATTGTTGCAGTCGGATTGCTGCTTTTGAGTGGAAAGCATCTTTGAGGTCATTGAGTCCAATCTTCTAATTTTTTAATATGGACACTGAGGCCTGGAGAGTCAATAGATTTGCTTACAGACACATACATGGCCACACTTTGAAATCATATCCTCAGGCTTTAAAGCCAACTCAACAAATATTTATCAAATGATCCCTGTGTGCCAGACACTGTGCTGAGTTCTGGGCAGGGGGAGGCAAATTTTTAAGAAAAGAAAATTTTAAGAAATGAAAATGTTAAGGAAAATTTTTAAGAAAAGAAATTTAAGAAAAATTTTTAAGGAAAATTAAGGAAATTTTTAAGAAATTTAAGAAAAATAATAATAAATTTCCTTCCCTGCCCTCATGGAGCTTATATTCTAAAGGGAGAAAACAAAGTAAATTCAAAATATGTACACAGTATCATAATTCCCCTTTGTGTGTAGTCTCTCCCATTAGAACCAAACTCTGTGAGTGCAAGGATGGTTTTTGTTTGTGCATTTGTATCACCAATGGCTTAGCTCAATTCTTGGCATATAGTAAGTGATTAAGAAATGCTTCCTCATTTGTTCATTTCTGGAAAGAGGTAGAGAGGAGAAGCATTAGCACCTGGAAGATTAGGCAATGCATTGACTAATATGGAAATACGTTTTACATGACTGCATATATGTAACTCATATCAAATTACTTAACATCTTAGGGAAGGGAAGAGGGGAGGCAGGGAGGGAGAAAATTTGGAACTCAAAATTTTTAGAAAATGAATGTTTAAAATTGTATTTATGTGTAATTAGAAAAAAGAAAACACTATTTAAAAATTTAAAGAAATAAAGGATTAGGTAGCTCATGAAGGAGGTGGCATCTGAACTGGGAGCTGTGAAGCTAAGGATTCTGAAGAACCGAGTTAAAGAGGCCAGGGACAGGCTGTGCAAATGCATAGATGGAAGAGATGAAACATAATATTGTGGGGAAACAGCAAATCATCCAGTTTGGATAATACCAGATTCAATCTCCTACTCCTATGTGGTAACAAATCTACATTTTCATTCAGAGACTTTCCACAGAGTGTTTTTTTTTTCTCTCCCCAAATTGTATTGATCTATAAGGTTACCAATAAGATAAACATAGGGGGGCCAGCCTCTTACTATTCTTTGAGTGTTTATGATGCTTTTATGAAGTTAAAATATGTATGATGCAGGAGTCCTGATTTATATTTCATAGTCCCCCTAAATGAAACCATCAAAGAGACCATCCTCACCTTCCCAGACAAATGAAAAAGGACTTTGAAGATCAAAGGGTCAGCAATCTCGGTGTAAATGAAGCCTTGCGTGTTGACTGACCCCTTTTAGATCAGGCTGCTGTAGCTTCTGAGGCCTGCTGCACTTCTGGGCTATCAGAGCCCACTGGGAGGTGTAAACACATTACCACAGGTAAGGACGTTGACCAGAGGGGTATTCTAGGCTTGCCTAGGAGAACTGAAAGGTCTAATTGGTTTGCGACTGTACAGTAGATTTAAAAGGAACCATTCAAAACCCAAGGGAGCAACAGACCATATTGTCTGGCAGGCAGAGTCTGATGATTTGAGTGTCCCTAAGGCTAAAGCAAAAGGTATTTAACAACCTGAAAGGTTCTGTGCCCACAGATGGGGTAGGCCTGGACTCTAGGGCTCCAACTGGTAGCTTGTTGTTGTTGAGGGTGGAGGGGGGGAAAGATAAACATTTTTTTTTCTTATTTTGTTTAAGCTTATTCTGGGGCTACTGAGAGCCCGGAATTCTTTTGAAATGTTTTCCCACCTCTCTGGTGCCCTGATTAGACAGTTAAGTTTGGCCCGTGATTGAAGTCTGTCATGTATTGCTAAAAGAAAAAGACAATGATTGGATTCTAAGCCTCAGAGAGCCGGAGAAATATTTATAGAAGAAGGGCAGCTAGTGGGATGGATGGATGTCCAGTCATAAGGGAATCTACTCAAAGAGGTTTCTCAGATCTCAGTGCCTGCCTCACAGAGCCGTGTAAGGATCAAATGAAAGAATATTGTAAAGCACTTAGCACAGTGCCGGGAATATCGTCGGCACTTAATAAATGCTTGATCCTTCCCCCAACGGAAGAGTTCTTGTTTAGCAAATGCAATCAAAGCAGGTTTTCCGAGCAGTCTGCCATTTTGACATTGTAGCGACCTTTCCCTCACTCTCTTCTCTTAGCCCAGAATTTGACTAGTTTTTATAGAAGACCCCTGAAAATTCAGGGAACATTTATTAATCGCCTGTGATATCTCAGGCACAGTGCCCTTGGGGATAGAAAGACAAAAACCAAACTATTCTCTTGTCTCTGAGAGTATGCACCTCAGAGGATGATCTGTACACGAGTGAATAAATGCCAAGCATACAGAAATACATTTCGAGATGGAGAGAATATTAATAATTGGGGGGAGAGGGAATCTGGAAAGGTCCCGTGTAAAAGGTGGAGCTGAAACTGTGATTTAAAGTCTAATAGGAATTCTCAGACATAGTGGTAAAAAGGGAGGCTCTCTTCCAGATGTGAGGGAGAATTTAAAAGTTATTTTCTAGCTTACATTTTCCTGCTAAAGTGAGCAAAAATATTGTGCAAAATGTGCAACTATACTTTTAGAAAGAGCCCTGAATTCACAATCAGAAGACCTGTGTTCAGATTCTGCCTGTGTTACTGCCCTGTGTGACTTTGGGCAAGTCTTTACCTCCCTCTGCTTTAATTTATTCTTTTATAAAGTGAGCAGGCAGGATTAGGCTATTTCTAAGGACCTTCCAGCTGTGAATCTATCATTTTTCTGAAAAGATTTAAGGAATGTCTCCGAATCAATCAAGAAAGTCTAATTTCTATTACTTTGAGTAAAAGCTTATTTCTCCTAGGCCTAATATGTTTCAAGTGATGATTAGGGTGCAGAGGGGAAAAAGCTGAGCCAAAAGACCAATGTGTAGCTCGATGGCTGAAATGTGAATGAAGTTATCTGGAGAGACAACAGAGATCTGGTCAGTTACAAGAATCAACAATCCCACTGGTCAAGGATAGTGCTACCCTGCTGGAGTGGAACGACACACCCCTCCTTTCTGTTAATAGTCAGCAATAGAATGTTTTTGGGGGAGGGGAAACGTACTTTAGAAAGGTGTTTCTTTGGATATATATTGGCAAATGCTGGTCATATCAAAACAAAATACATGAATGATTTTTCAAGACCTATTTGTCTTTCCTTACCCACTTTTGAGGTTTCTTTGAGGGGAGTGAAACAATTAATTTATAGTCATGCACCATAATAAAAAAGTGTCCATTTTTTTACATGAATTCTTTTCTTGGCCTTGGCCAAAATACAGTATATAGATATAACGAACACTCTCTAGAAGCCAACAGTCACGAATTTCAGGCACTTAACGTTTATGGTATTTTCATGAGTAATTTCCCCCTTGTTTATAATGTACATGTATCTTTTCCCTATTTCCCATAAAGCATAATTTTATTTTTTAGCCTTGCAAAAATGTGCCAAGCAATATGTTAGACTTTAGAGATATTAAGACTGATTTTTGCCTTTCTTGTTTGTCTGCAATGTTTAGGAGAGTGGCTGGTATATACTAGGTGCTTAATGAATGCTAAGTGACAAAAAGGATATAGTCCCTGTTCTTAAGGAGTTTAGATTCTCCTGCTGGGATACGTTATAGGTGTGGTAGATAAATGTAAAGTAATTAAATGTAATTTCAAGAGGGAGAGAGTGCCCCAAAAAGGCCACTTGTAACAGGAGGCAGAACCTTCAGAGGTGGAGATTCTATAAGGCAGATCACTGCTACAAAATTACAGAGGGAGGAAATGGAGCTGGGTATCTGTCAGTACAGTTTGACTGCAGAGGAGTTGACTGCAATGGAGAATGTGTGAAAAGGAGTGATTTCCTTCAGTATGTAGGAACTGAAAAATACAGAAAATGATGTATACAAAATAAAATGTGCCCCAATTTTCCTTCTGAATCTGAGAAATCTGACAGAGTGACTGCCTGGGTCTGAAGGGATCTGCCAACATCCACTGACTCTGCACTTCCAAGAAGAGGTAGCTCTGTTCTGGGGGCTATTTGTTTGTGTTTTTCTTACTAAGACATACTAAGAAACAGGGTCCTCATCTTTAAGAGGTTGTCTGCACATATCTGATTCCAAATCTGAAGTCATAATCCCCTTTGGCATCCCACCTGGTTGCTGTTGAAACTACAAAGTGGTGGGTACCATGGACCAGGAGTCAAACGCTGGTGTCAGAAATAGTAGACAGACAACGGACTTCCTGTGAGTCTCAGAAAAAAGGGAGAGAGACTTAGATTCCTTTTTGCATTAACATTCCCAGTACTCAAGAGCATGTTATAGAAGCCAGAATGGCCTTGAGAGAAAACTCCAGGACAAAAACATAAAAAAACAACATTGATATCTTTGGTTCTTATGTCACTTTAATTTCTCAAGATATTCTTCCCTTGTCTAAAGAGTCATGCCTCATAATGAAAAATAAATAAGAAAAAGGAAAAAAAAAACAACCCAGTTCAAAAAAAGTAATTGACACACTAACCAAGCCTGACAACATATAGGGTATTCTTTTTTTTTCAAAAAAAATTATTATTTTATTTATTTTCTTGTTTACATCATTCATTTCCACAAGATTTTGAGTTACAAATTTTCTCCCCATCTTTTCCCTACCCCAACCCCAAAACAGTGATCCTACTGTAAAGCCCCTCCCCGATCTGCTCTCTTTTATGTCTTCCTCCAACTCCCCTCTAACTTTCTGGTAGGGCAGGGAGGGTCTCCCTACCCCAGTGCCTGTATATCTTAATTTCCAGTTGCATGTAGTTAATAATAATTATTATTATATCTATATATCTATGTTTTAACATTTATAGAGCTTTAAATTCTAGATTCTTTTGGTTCCTCCCTTGTCACCCACCCCCACTGGAAGGACAAGCAATTCAATACAGGCCGTACATGTATAATTACGCAGGATATCTCCACAGTGGACATATTGTGAGAGGCTGGTTATATGTCCCTCCTTCCTATCCCGCACCTCCCCCTTGTTCTATTCTCTACCCTGTCCCTGTCCTTTTACTGAAGAGTATGCTTTCAGCAACCTTCCCCCTGACCCTGCCTTCCCCTCCGTCATCCTGCCTCTCATCCCCATTCCCCCTACTCTCCTGTGTGGCAAGATACCCAGTTTAGAGTTTATGTCATTCCTTCTCTAAGCCAAATTCAATGAGAGTAAATGAGAGTAAAGTTGTAACAGTTATCCCTTGCCTCTTCTACATGGGATGATTAACCCCATTTTGTCTCTCTCTGTCTCTTCTCATTCTAGTCCTCTCCCACTTCAGCATTTCATCTTTTAAGGTATCATCCCTTTGTATTCAATTGATCCTGTACCCTCTATGTACACATATACACACAACATCAGATATGTATTCATATGCATGTATACCCTCCTATATAGACATATGTGTAGGAATACATACATACATACATGCATACATATATATACATTTGTATTCCCTTTACCTATCCTCATACTAAGGAAAGTTTCATAAGTTAGTATTATCGTTTTTCCATATTGGCATGTAAATAGTTCAACTTTGATAAGTTCCTTATGATTTCTTTCCCATGTTTACCTTCTCATGCTTCTTGTGTTTGATTGTCAAATTTTCTGCTCAGTTCTAGTTTTTTCAGCAAGAATGCTTGAAAGTCCTCCACCTCACTGAATGACCATATTTTCCCCTGGAACATTATACTCAATTTTTCTGCGTAGGTGATTCTTGGTTTTAATCCTAGTTCCCTTGATCTCTGGAATATCACATCCCAGGCCCTTTGATCCCTCAATGTAGAAGCTGCCAGATCCTGGGTTATGCTAATTGTGTTTCCACAGTATTCAAATTGTTTCCTCCTGGCAGTCTGTAATATTTTCTCCTTGGTCTGGGGATTCTGGAACCTGGCTATAACATTTCTAGGAGTTTTCTTTTGGGGATCTTTTTCAAGAGGTGATTGGTGAATTCTTTCAAATTGTATTTTGCCCTCTGAGTCTAAAACATTAGGGCAATTTTCCTTGAGAATTTCGTGAAGGATGCTTTCCAAGTTCTTTTTTTTTGATCATGGCTTTCGGGTAGTCCAATAATTTTTATATTGTCTCTCCTGGATTTATTTTCCAGGTCAGTAGTTTTTTTTAAGGAGATATTTTACATTGCTTTGTATTTTTTCATTTGTTTGTATCTGTTTAATAGTATCTTGGTTTCTCATAAAGTCATTAGCTTCCACTTGCTCCACTCTAATTCTGAAGGAATTGCTCTCTTCAGAAAGCTTTTGAGATTCTTTTTCCATCTGGCAAATTCGACTTTTTAAGGCATTCTTCTCCTCATTGGCTTTTTGGGCCTCTTTTGCCATTTGAGTTAATTTGTTCTTTAAGGTATTGTTTTCTTCAGTCAGGTTGTTGACTCTTTCTTGCATCATTCTCATTTCTCTTCCTAATTTTTCCTCCACTTCTCTTATTTGGTTTTCAAAGTCCTTTTTAAGTTGATCTATGGTTTGTAGGCATTCTTCAAGTGTCTTGGAAGCATTTGGTGTAG
>JAQQSW010022245.1:0-10497 GCA_028646575.1 Pseudocheirus occidentalis
GCTGTGGAAACTTGCTGTTTCTATGCCGCCATCTTGGCTCTGCCCCCATGAGCTGGAGTTTTCTTGAGAGAAAAACAGAAAGAGAGAGAGAGAGAGAGAGAGAGAGAGAGAGAGAGAGAGAGAGAGAGAGAGAGAGAGATTCTCTTCCACCATCTGGAAGCTGACTGAGAAAAGAGATGGAGTTTTCCTGAGACTGGAATCTGGTGAAGGCCACCCAGAAGACCAATATTCCTTCTGGGTCCTAGGGTCAGATGAACTGCTGAAAGACTCAAGAAGCATGACCAGGATAAGACTTTGTTTATCCATGGCCTAGCTGATCCTTGAATTTCAGACAAGAGAAGTCATGAAGGGTTTGAGACGTGCTGGACCCTATGAACTTCAGTGTGTGCCAGGGATTGCCCTGACTACTAGACAAGGACTTGGGAGCTGTCTACCTCTGAGGACTGGATGAGAACCTGCCAGCTGTCTGCGTCTGTATCCAGGTGACTATTTTGTGGATTCAAGAGGGAGCTGGGACCACAGAAGGGGATCCAGGGAATCAGAGACACCACCCAGAGTCAAGATGAAGAAAAGGCCTCTCCTTGGATGAAACTGAGGTTTGCTGGACACAAAGGGGTGGAGAGTTTGTGTGGTTTTCTAATGACTGATATTTAGTAATTGGGAATCTAGCTTAGTGACTGACTGCTAAATGAGTGACTAATTAAGCTAATGGTTGCCCCATGAGTGTAAGATTGATATATTATGAATTGATTGATTAAATGATTAAGTGAGAAGTTTTTTCCCCTTAGGGAAACCAGGTGATTATTCTTCTGTTCCTTGTTCCAAAATCTGTGGCCACTGTAGTGAAAACTGTGTGGCCATTCTAATGTTAAGCTGTTATGAACATCATATTGTGGTTTTCTGTGATAAGATGTAATGTTGTGAATATTATATTGTGAATGTTTGCCTTGATTTATAATAGAAAAAACAAGAGTTTTCACTATTACTGTGTAATCTGAAACTTAAAAGCTGTTCACAGTAGCATTCTTTTAGGAATCTGCTGGTGCATGGTGTTACAGTAGTGCATTGTCAATGAAGCACAACCATTTTGGAAAGCAATTTAGATTATGCAAATAAAATTACTAAAATTTCCATATCATTTGACTCAGAAGTTTCATTACTAGTCTTATATGTGGGGTAAGTCTGACAGTAAAGTTCCCATATACAATAAAATACATATAATGGGACTTTTTTGGTACCAAATAACTGAAAACAAATTAGATGCCCACAAATTTGGCAGAAATTTTGGTACATTAATGGATTGGAATATTATTGTGCTGTAAGAAATTAAAAACTTGATGAATAGAGAAATGCTTGGAATGATTTATGTGAACTGAAGCAAAGATCAGTAAAAAGACAACAATATACCTAATGGATACAACAATGTAAATAGAAAGAACAACCACAGAGCAATTTTTAAAAAAATGAATATTGGGAAGTTAGTTTAATCTCAGCCAAAAA
This sequence comes from Pseudocheirus occidentalis, assembly GCA_028646575.1. NCBI lineage: Eukaryota > Metazoa > Chordata > Mammalia > Diprotodontia > Pseudocheiridae > Pseudocheirus > Pseudocheirus occidentalis. The sequence continues at coordinate 1,501 of JAQQSW010022245.1, forward strand.
AAAGAGAAAAGAGAAGACATCTCCCTCAATTCTTTGCAGAGCTAAGTAGGCAATAGATATGGAACACTGCATATAATATCATACACACATGTATATATGTATGTATGTATGTACATGCACATGTGTATATAAATTTGTTTTTTAAATATCTTCTTCCTTTTTCTTTTTATTTAAAAGTATTTGTTGTAAACTATGACTCTCTGGGAGGGAAAGAAAAAATTAGAATGTAGGGGGAAATCTAGGTGATTAAAAAGCAAAATATATCAATAAAATCTTTTTTAAAAGGTGATGCAAGCAGAAACTGACAAAAAATTTAATAGTGGATATCACTTCATAGTCCTAAGCCTCTCATTTATTAATTTGAAACTAATATATACAGAAAATTAATAGAAGTGAGGAATACATATTCTTTGAAAAGACACATTCAAAATTAGTTGATCTTTTGAAAATACAAATAAAATTCACAAAATACTAAGGTTTAAAAGAAAAGAAACAATAAAAATGAGCAAAATTACAAAAGAAAAAGAAACCACAATAAACAAAATATTTTTTTAATTTGGGGAATATTACACACAGCTATAGTCTAAAGCACAAGGCAACTTCAAATAAATTAATGGTTATCTACAAAAATACATTACCAAATTTGACACGATGGAAAATTAGTCATTTAAATAGGCCACTTTTTCAGGAAGAAATGAAAACATCAAAGCATTGGTCAACAACAATAAAAATTCTAGCCCAGATTGATTCACAAGTGAATTCCTGAAAATTCTCCAACAAATAATCCCAAATAACTTTGCTACACAAAGAAAGGAATGCTACCCAATATCCTATTTTATATGAATAGGGATTTTTAAAACCTCATAAATCCAACACTGAAAAAGGAAAAAATTAACAATATTCTAAAACAATGCAAATAAAATATTGGGTAACAATTGTTGTTCAGTTGTTTCTGTTGTGTCCAACTCTTCATTACTTTATTTGGGGTTTTCTTGGGAAAGATATTGGAGCTGTTTGCTATTTACTTCTCCAGCTCATTTTATAGATGAGGAACTAAGGCAAGCAGGGTTAAGTGACTTGCTAGATTTGAACTCATGAAGATGAGTCCTGATTTCAAGCTCAGTGCTCTATTCACTGTGACACTGAACTGCCCATTGGTTAACAATATAATATGCTTAAAATATATTTTAAAAAAAGTAGATTTTATACTGCATACATGAGTTCAACATCAGAAAACTTAATCATACAACATGCAAGTACAAAAAACCCTTTTTTAATAAGCATTATTTTACCAATACATACAGAAAAAGCCTTTGCTAAAACACAATATTCATTTATTTTAAAAACACTATAAAAATAGAAATATTAATTAATTAATCAGTAAACTGTTCCTCCTGAGGCAACTGGTGGTCCAGTGAATAGAATGGAGTCAGGAGGACCTGAGGACAACAGATCAAGAACTCATTTGTAGATATCCAATATGGTCAATTACTGGAATCACTACACTCTTTAAGGACCTCCCTTTTTTGTAGCATTTAATGATGGCACCTGAAGTGATCCTAGAATGTCCCTGAAGGGAGAGAAAGACTTGAAGAAGAATTCAACTTATAGAAAAGTTGGTACTTCAGTCACATTCCTATGCTCAATTTACTACACAAGAATCTTAGAGAATATTTCCCCTTTTGTGAGAGAAGGCTTTGTCTTTCACCAGGACCACACCATTCCCATCCTCCTAGCTAAGGAGCTGAGAGTCATCAGTTTCCACTAATGGGAACAATTTTGTGTAGGTAATCTTTAAATCCTGGGTACAGTTGATCCATACAGAGGCAGGATTTAAATCCAATTTCTTCCTGACTTCCTGTTCAGTTCTGTTCACAATGCAGTGACATTCAAGGAGTTCACATGTATACACACACACACACAGAGAGAAATAAAACTGAAAGTGGTTTTTTATGTTTTTATTACCAGATTTTAAAGCATATTACAAAATACTTGTCACTGACAACATGTGTTACTGGTCAAATTAGGACAAAGGAATGGAATAAAAATATTAAAAACCTAACCCAATATCTGTAGCTATAGCTATCTAATGGATGATTAATATTTGATTAACCTAGATAAATAAAAACTGGGAAGAGTATTTGTTATTTCATAAGTATATTTGGGTAAATATATACCCATATCTCCACTATATGCCTCAGTGGAATAGAGTGAAAATTCATAGAACACAAAACCTAATTTTAAAACTAAAATAAAAGAGTAATGTATTTTTAATTGTGGATGGAAGGTGACTATTTTTAGTCAAAATAAATAGAATTAATTATTAGGGACAAGAAAAAAGTTCATGATTAGGTCAAAATGAAATATTTCTATACATCAAAACTAGTCAATGGAAAAATACAAATAAATTATAGAAGTGTTTTGGTAAATATGACAGATAAATATGCCATTCAAATAACCATTAAATAGTTACAAAGGTAACCCATAGTCCACAATGCACAAATAGTCAAAAAATATGAGTAGACAATTTTCAAAAGGAAAATTGTTAACATTTTTAAAATGTTCAGTGTCACTAGTATTCAAAGTAATGCAAATGAAAACAACTTTGGTATATTACTTCATACCTATCAAATTGTCAGAAGATGTAATCAAAACCCACACAAACCTATGTTGTGATTTTGTAAAGAGGCATACCTCTCTACTAAAAATATGACATATTTGGAAACAGAAATCTCTGTAAAAGTTGCAAAAACAATCAGAACTTTTGAACAATAAATTCATTCATTTAACTGTACCCTAAATAGTGTAATCAAAAAGAAAAACAAAAACTATCTGATCAAATGTTTATATCACTATTATTTAAAATTGAAAAAAATCAAACCAAATAAACAAATAAAAACCTGAAGGAATTATCTTCTCAAGGGGCAGAGCCAAGAGGGAAGAGTAGAGAAGCCTTTAGTCAAGTTCTCTTAACATTCCCCTCCAAACAACTTTAAAATGATGCTTCAAATTGAATTCTGGAGTGGCAGAGACAATAAAATGTTAGACTAAGACAATCTTCCAGCCCAAGATGACTTGAAAGGTCAGAAAGACAGATCTGTGACACAGGGGTGGATGAAGCATCAGTGGTGCAAGTAGGTCACAGAAACAGCAGCAGCTTAGGGACCTCCCAAGCCAGAGGTAGTAAGGGGACCTGCTGGCTAATCAGAAAGAGATTACATGCTACCCCTGTGCTACCACTACATGCAGGATCAGATGCTAATTGACACACTGCCTATATCTACTTCCGGGTCACAGTTCAAGTGCAACGAACACTTTTGGTCAAGAGGGAGTGAGAGTCCTGAGACATAGTATCATTTCTAGCCCCAAGGTATCAGGGACCCTGAGGAACAGTATCATTTCTCGTCCCAGGGAAGGAGGGGCCCTGGGGAGAAGTGTAGATTGCAATCCCAACTGATGCTGAGTGAGAAGAGCAGAACCAGGAGAAATTTGTACACAATTACTGACACATTGTATGTGTGACAACTAACTTTGATAAACTGGGCTCCTCTCAGCAATGCAAGTTTATAAGACAACTCTAAAAGACTCACGATGGAAAATCCACATCCAGAGAAAGAAATACAAAGTCTAAATGCAGATTGAAGCAAACTACTTGCTCTCTTTTTTTGGTTTTGTTTTGTTCCTTCTTTCTCACTGTTCACTCTATTGGTTATAATACTCCTTTACAACTTGACTAATGTTTAATGTGAAGGTCTTTGTAGATCCTATATTTGATTGCATGCCACCATGGGTGGGGGGGCATGCAATAGGTGGGGGAAATAGGGGTAAGAGAAGAAGAGGGAGAAAATTTGAAATTCAAGGAATTGTGGGACTGAATGCTGTAAACTAAAAGTAATCAAATAAATTTAGATTTAAAAAATAAATTGTGAGCTTATCTTGCTTTGTATGAAGGAATAGCCCACCTTTGGGGTTGGATGGCCAATTCAGGGGAATTTTGATAGACAGATTGTCCTTTCAGTCTGGAAGGTGGTCACTAGTAATCCTGGCCACCCTGACCAGTTTCCTTACATTGACATCTGGCTAGCCCTTGTTTCCCACTCTCCACCTAGGCTCCTAAAAAAACCTCCTTGAAAGAGGTATTTGAGTCCTAGTAGGCCAACCCCTGCATGTCACTCTTAAGAAAAAGAGGGAAGTTTTGAAGATATTTCAAGATCAGAGTGAGGACTCAGACCTCTCCCTGAGCCTCCTACTCCCTCCTCCATATAATCCTGAGGCTTCTCTACTGCTGCCGCCTACACCCCCTCTCCCCATCTCCTGCGACCTTTCCATCACCACTATCTTCCTCTCTGAACCTGTCCTGGTTGTATTCTGCTCTTCTGGACTCTCTTCACCTTGTTCTGTAAAACAGGAAGGTAAGATCTTTTCTCCCCCTCGTACTTGAGCGTGGACAAGTTATTACCTTCTGGACCTTCCTCCTCCTCTTGCCACACCTCTCCCATTCTCCCTCTGAGAGAGGCTCCAAATCCTGAAGGGGATTCCTGTTCTAGTATATGCCACCTTTTCTACTTCTGACATTTAAAATGGGAAAACAGTAAATTCAGCAGTTTCCCTTAATTTCCGGACAAAAGGCAGATAAGTGTTCTTACTGTAAACAGAAGGTTCACTAGAAAAAGGATTGCCCTCAGGGACAGAGCTAAGATGGCAGAAAGGAAGCAGTAGCCTTTCCACAGTCGAACAATTCTGTTGCTAAAGGCTAAAGAGTGAATTTGAAGGAATTTAAGAGTGAAAGAACCCATTGTGAGACTGAGAATGGCAAATTCCCAGCCCAGGAAAGTGCCTGCTCAGGTCTGGGTAAGGAGAATGCAGAGGAGCACTCAGGAACCACACCAGTGTGGAGCTGAGAGCAGAGTACCACAGACCGAGAAGAAGCCCCAGCCAGCCAGCAGAATCACCCAGCCTGGCCGTCTCACCACAGGACAGAGGATCACCAAACTGGGTAGGGAAAAACTCAGGGGCCACAGCAGGGTCAGCAAGTTTCTTGGGGCAACCTGGATGTTTAAAATTATACACCCATACTTCCAGAAGCCAAGATGGAGGAATAAAGTTTAGTTGCTCTAGTTACCCCCCTCCCTGACACAGAAAAGTCTGGACTTAAACGCCACACCCAGAGTAAAATCTTCAATTAATGGAAACGGCCTCAGGCTTAGGTATGGTTGAGGAAAGGGGAAAAAAGACAGTACAGAGTCTAAGCCCAGGAGGGTGGAGCCAGCAAGCCCTAACAAGAAAATCCCAGGTGGGCTTCAATACCACCAGGTCAATCAGCAAACAGCAGCTCTGCCTCTGGTCTTCAGCTGTAGCCTGCTCTGAGCCTGCCTGAGCTGTAGTTCAGAGACACGGACTTGGAAACCTGAAGAAGCCAGACACCCCACTCCCATAGGTTTCTCTGTAAACCTCAGGGTAACTCAGGGGAATCATTGAGAGTCTTGGTCTTGGCCTCAGCCTACATACAAGAAGCCTACAGCTACCAACCCCTACCTCCCAGCTTGAGAAGCTCAATACTCTGGCACCCCAGAAGTGGATATCCACCCTAAAAAAGCAGGACATAGGTGCTCACAATGGGGAAGAAAGAAACTGTAAAGGCTAGGACCATCAAATCCTTTTATAACGAGCAAGAACAAATAAATTCTGAGGGCAACAGGGATTCTATATTCACATTGGAGACCACAGAAGGAAATGTGAATTAGTCTCAAGCCGAAAGAGCCTTCTTGGAGGATCTCAAAAGAGATTTTAAAAATGAAATTAGAGAGGTAGGAGATAAATTTAAATCTACGGTGACCAAATTGGAAAAAAAAATCTCACTGAAGAAATCAAATCTTTGAAAAGCAAAATTGGAGAATTAGGGCAGGAGGTCCAAAATCTAATTGGAGAAAATACCTCCATAAAAATGAAAAATGAACATATGGAAAAGGAACTCCAAAACCTAACTGAGGAAAAATCATTCACTAAAAATTAGAACCAGACAAATTGAAACTAAGGACTCTATGATGCAACAAGAGTCAGTCAAACAAAACATAAAGATTGAAAAATTAGAATAAAGGGCAAAATACCTCACTTGAAAAATAACTGACCTGGAAAACAGATCCCGGAGAGATAACCTAAGAATTATCGGCGTACCAGAAAGCTATGATGAAAAAACCAGTGTATACAACATCCTCCAAGAAATTGTCAAAGAAAACTCTCATGAGGTCCTAGAATCAGAAGGAGAAACGGTTATTGAAAGAATTCACCAATCTCCTCCTGAAAGAAATCCAAAATTGAAAACTCCAAGAAATATACCAGCCAAACTCCAGAGCTACAAAGTCAAGGAGAAAATACTAAATGCAGCCAAAAAAGGAACAATTCAAATATCAGGGAACTACAGTCAGGATTACACAGGATTTGGCAGCTGCTACATTAAAAGATCAGAGGCAATGGAATGCTATATTTCATAAAGCAAAAGAGCTAGAACTGCAACCAAGGATCAACTACCTGGCAAGACTGAGCATATTCTTTCAGGCAAGGAGATGGTCATTTAATGAAATAAAGGACTGCCAGACTTTCCTTATGAAAAAGCCTGAGCTCAATGGAAAATTTTATCTCCAATTACAAGATCCAAGAAAGACATAAAAAGGTAAATAAGCAAAATATACACTCACAAATACACATACACACAGATGCTCACACATGCACATAACTTGGGACTCAATAAGAGCAAACGGTTTACATTCCTTTATGAGAAACAGATACCTGTCAATACTGAAATTTGTATAAGTATTGTGACACTTTAAAGGGATGTACACAGAATGAGGATGTGGATATAATTGGATGAATCTGAAGATCAAAAAAAAACCTATTAAGTATAGAGGTAGAAGATGGTAAATTATGCCACAAGAAGAGGCATAAAAACAAACTAAAGTGGAGGGGTGGGAGGGAAGGAGATGAGCATCATATGATCATTATTCTCGTTGGTTCTGATTTAAAGAGGGATCGATACAAATGGCTAAGTTTAGATTCTAATATGAAAAGACACAAAAATTCGTAACAATAGAGGGAAAAGAGGGAGGGAGAGGAGCAATATATGAAATGTACTAGCATTGGTTTGGGTTCAAGGAGGGAATAACATACTCTGTGAAGAATAAAAATCTATTGTGCCCTACAGGCAGTAGGAGGGATAAGGGGGAGGGGTGTGAAAAGGGAAGGGTACCCAGTAGGGAGGGGAAGAATAGCAAGGGGAAAGAGTAGGAAAGAGGGGGGAACACAGGGAGGGAATACTGAGGGAGGTGGTGGTCAAAAGGAAAATTCTTAAGGAGGAGAAGGGAAAAGGAAGACATAAAGATATAAACAGGGGAGGGAATAAGATGAAGGGAAAGTCACAGATAGTAATCATAACTATGAATGTGAATGGGATGAACTCCCCCATAAAACAGAGGCAGATAGAAGAATGGATTAAAAACCACAATACTGCAATATGCTGTCTACTAGAAACACATCTGAAACAAGGGGATATGCACAGGGTTAAGGTAAAAGGATGGAGTAGAATATACTATGCCTCAGCTAAAGTAAAAAAAGCACCGGTAGCAATCCTTGTCTCAGATAAAGCAAAAGCTAAAAATAGATCTAATTAAAAGAGAAAAGGAAGGAAACTACATCCTCCTAAAAGGAACCATTGAGAATGAAGCAATATCATTACTTAACATATATGCACCAAGAGGTATAGCATCCAAGTTCCTAGAGGAAAAGACAAGGGAATTAAAGGAGGAAATAAATAGCAAAATGATACTAGTCAGGGACCTCAATCTCTGAACTTGATAAATCTAACATCACAATAAACAAGAAGGAAGTTAAAGAGGCAAATAGAATTTTAGAGAGGCTAGACATGATAGATCTCTGGAGAAAACTGAATGGGGATAAAAGGAATATGCCTTCTTCTCAGCAGTACATAGCACATTCACAAAAATAGACCATGTACTAGGGCATAATAACCTCACAATTCAGTGCAGAAAGGCAGAAATATTAAATGCATCATTCTCAGATCATGATGCAATAAAAATTATATGTAATAAAGGGCCGTGGAAAGGTAGTTAAAAAACTAATTGGAAACTAAATAATTTAATACTAAAGAATGAGTGGATTAAACAAGAAAGTATAGAAACAATGAGTAACTTCATTCAGAAGAATGACAGTAAGACATCATATCAAAACTTGTGGGATGCAGCAAAGGCAGTACTTAGGGGAAGTTTTATATTCCTGAATGCATACTTGAAAAAATTAGAGAAAATGGAGGTCAATGAATTGGGCATGGAACTGAAAAAGTTAGAAAAAGAACAAATTGAAACCCCCCCGATTAAAAACTAAATTAGAAATAATGAAAACCAAAGGAGAGATGAATAAAATTAAAAGTAAGAAAACTATTGAATTTATGAATAAAACTAAGAGTTGGTTTTATGAAAAAACCAATAAAATTGATAGACATTTAGTCAATATGATAAAAAAAGAAAGAAAGAAGAAAACCAACTTCTGAGCCTCAAAAATGAAAAGGGTGAATATACCTCCAATGAAGATGAAATTAAAACAATAATTAGGAATAGTTTTGCGCAACTGTACACACATAAATTTGACAATCTTAGTGAAATGGATGAATATCTACAAAAATAGAAGTTGCCCAGACTAACTGAAGAGGAAGTAAATTACTTAAACAACCCCATCTCAGAAAAAGAAATTGAACAAGCAATCAGAAAACTACCTAGGAAAAAATCCCCAGGGCCAGATAGATTTACTAGTGAATTCTATCAAACATTTAAAGATCAATTGATTCCAATACTCTACAAACTATTTGGGGAAATCGGTGAGTAAATGGTCCTTCCTAATTCTTTCTATGACACAAATATGGTACTGATACCTAAATCAGGGAGAGACAAAATGGAGAAAGAAAATTATAGACCAATCTCCCTCATGAAT
>JAQQSW010022246.1:0-10497 GCA_028646575.1 Pseudocheirus occidentalis
AGAGCCCTGCCTGCTTTGCTTGCTTTGCTGCCTGTAGCAACAGATGTTCTTTCTGTCTTTTGGAAAGTTTTGGAGCTTGAAAATCTGTTTAGCGTCCCATTTTATGAGTATTTTAGCATGTTTGTGTGGGAGCTGTGGTGCTTTGCTGCTTCTATGCCACCATCTTGGCTCTGCCCCCATCTAATTTGTTCTTTAAGGTGTTTTTTTCTTCAGTCAGGTTGTTGACTCTCTTTTCATGATTTTCTCTCATGATTCTCATTTCTCTTCCCAATTTTCCTCCACTTCTCTTATTTGTTTTTCAAAGTCCTTTTTAAGTTGATCCATAGCTTGTAGACAATCTTCATGTTTCTTGGAAACATTTGCTGTGGGAGTTCTGACTGTGTTTTCTTCCTCCCGTTCCATGTTTTGATCCTTTTTGTCCACAAAAAAGGGATTCTAGAGTTTTATTGCTGTTCTTATTTTGCTTCCTTTCCCTCATGCTGGCAGTCAAGTAATTGCTTGATTTTTTAGTTTGTGGAACTCTGCTTCCAGGGGTGAAATCTCTGTCCCAAATTGCTGGGGTTTTCTCAGCTGCCAGAGCTATTAGGGGGGGTGTTACAAAAGCTTTGGCTTGCTGAAAGTACACCCTAGGACCACCACCTGAGACCACAATCTGGATCCAGGCCGCTTAATGCAAGAGCCCTTGGCCCTGATCAATTGTCTTGGCCCTCCTGCAACTGGCAGGCCAGGAACTCTGAAACAGCCCAGTGGACTCAGTTGCTGCTTGCAGCTGTTCCTGCCGCTTACACGCTGCTTCCTTGCTCTGGGAACAGTTTGGCTAGACTCATTTTTCTCCCCCCAATTTAGCTTGAATTCCACTGACCTTTCACTTAGCCTTATTTCTCCTGTCTTGATAAATGTAGAAACTTTCCCAGGTGCCGCAAATCTGCTCTCCTGTAGACTCCAGCTGTGGCTCCTCCTGACCTCCCTGGGGCCAGGCCACGGTTTTAGGCTGGTCTGGCCTCGGCTCCCATCTTGCTGTGATGAGCCCCACTTGCCGAGCTTCCTTCAGTGAGAGATGTGTTTTCTGTATTTTGGGGAGTTTTGGAGTCCTAAAATTTCTTTAGAGTCATATTTTATGGGTATGTAAGGTGGCTGTGTGTGAGCTGCGAAACTTTGCAGTTTCTATGCTGCCATCTTGGCTCCACCCCCCTATTTAAGATATTCTGGAAGAGTATAATTCCTTCAGAATTAGATTGGAGCAAATGGAAGTGAATGACCTCATGAGAAATCAAGATACTATTAAACATGTCCAAACAAATGAAAAAATCGAAGACAATGGTAAATATCTCGTTGGAAAAACCACTGACCTGGAAAATAGATCCAGGAGAGATAATTTAAAAATTATTGGACTACCTGAAACTGAACTCATTAGCTGAAATTAACCTGATATCTCTACCTCCATAGAAGTGTAGGACTTTAGAGCTAAAAGGGAGTTTAGGATTCACCAAGTCTAACCTTTTTATTTAACAAATGAGAAGCTTGTGGTCTGGAGAGTTTCTGACTTGCTTAAGACCACACAACTACATTATGGTATAGACAATACTAGGACCTTGTACAATCTTTTACTTCCTAGTTTGCTTGCTTCTATTCCTGTTACCACACTACATTCCCAGGTTATTGACTAAGATGAAGACTAGATAAACTCAAGCATAAACTATCTCTGGTTTTAGTCCAACTCCTTAGATTTCATCAAATTAGGGCATTTGCCCCTTAGGATGAGATCAGAGTAGTTAGTCTATCAGCATGGTTTACCAAAGGCAAAATGGCCTTTCTTACCCTTATGCTTGCTTGCTACAGAATACAATAATGATGATGCACAGAATCGACTCTTTCTGATGAACTTTTAAAAATTAATCTGATTTTAATACAACTATGACCTAGTTGTCATATTTTGTTAGTCATGAAGCAAAATTGCTCAAAATTATGATATGGTGAATGGGACTGAAAATGAAAGAAAACAGGTCATTGTTTTGTTTTTATAGCAGCTTATTTTCATCAGTTTATTTCAGGTCAAATGGTAGGACAAAGTACAATGGTGGGAACATCATTTGTGCCATCTGGTTGCCTCAAGAAATAGAACATAAATATCTATTTTGGAGTAGTCTTATTGGATAACATGAGAATAAAAATATAATTTTGAAACTAGCTTCATTAATTTTAAAAAGTTCTAAGACTGTGTTGCCATTATTATTCCCATTAACTGCATAATTTTAAAGAGTTGGTGTTGGTTAACTCAGAATTTTATATCCTGCTTTTGCTTCAGTCAACAGTATGAATTTATTAGCTTTAAGAATAAAAAAGATCAGGGCAGAGTCAAGATGACGGCACAGAAGCAAGAAAACTCCACAGCTCCCCCCCCATAATCACCTCAAATATGTATAAAATATGACTCTAAACAAATTCTAGGGCTACAGATCCCACAAAGTGACAGAGAGAAACAAATCTCCCATTGAAGACAGCCTGACAGGTGGACAGGAAGGGCTCATGGCAGGATGTTGGGAACCAAGCATAACCCTGCCTTGAGCCTGTGCTTTTAGCCCCAGGGCAGCCTGGACCAGCGCAGCTGAGGCTGGAGCATTCTGGAGAGTGGATCACCAGCAGCTATGACAGTTTCCAGAATTATCAGCCCATAAATGCCAAAGACAAAGTAAAAGGTCTGTGGAACCCTGCTAAATCTGGGGGCACAGAGTGCTGTCCAGCTTCTGCTCCCAGAGAGACAAGTGGCAGAAGTAGTGGCCCTACAGATAGCTGCTTCAGAGCTCCCAGCCTGCAGATTGTAGTGGGGCTAAGCAAACATTCAGAGGCTAAGTGCTCTTGCCTTAAACTGCCTAGATCAGGATCATGGTCTTGGGTGGTGGTCTTGAGGTATGTGACTAGTGAGCCAAAGCTGGTGGGGACTGTAGAGAAAGCGGCCTCCTAATAGCTCTGGCAGCTGCAAAACCCCCAGTAATTTGAGACAAAGTGCTCCCCTCTGGAAGGAGAGTTCTACTGTGGCAAAGAGCTCAAAAGTCTTGCCATTGGCTGGCAAGATGAGTAAACAGAGGAAGCAAGACAAGCACAGCCATCCAACTTTAGATTCATTTTTTGGGGACAAGAAGAATTAAAGCATGGAACAGGAGGAAGATAACACAGAACTCCTGCACCAAGAACTTCCAAGAAAAATATAAACTTGTTATAGGCCATGGAGAGTTCAAGAAGGATTTTGAAAATCAAGTAAGAGAAGTGGAGGAAAAATTCAGAAGAAAAATGAAAATGATGCAAGAAAATCATGATAAGAGAGTCAACAACCTGACTGAAGAAAATAACACCTTAGAAGTAAACTAACTCAAATGGCAAAGGAGGCCCAAAAAGCCAATGAAGAGAAGAATGCCTTAAAAAGCTGAATTTTTCAGATTATAAAATAATTTCAAAAGCTCACTGAAGAGAATAATTCCTTCAGAGCAAATGGAAGTGAATAACTTTATGAGAAATCAAGATACTCTTAAGCAGATCCAAACAAGTGAAAAAATAGAAGGCATTGTTAAGTATTTCATTGGAAAAACCACTGACCTGAAAAATAGATCCAGGAGAGATAATTTTAAAATTATTGGACTACCTGAAAGCCATGATCAAAAAAAGAACCTAGAAAGCATCCTTCAGGAAATTCTCAAGGAAAATTGCCCTGATATTTTAGAAAAAGAGTGCAAAATAGAACTTGAAAGAATTCACTGAACACCTATTGAAAAAGATTCTCAAAAGAAAACTCCTAGGAATATTATAGCCAGGTTCCAGAGTTCCCAGACCAAGGAGAAAATATTACAAGCAGCCACAAAGAAACAATTTGAATATTATGGAAGTGCAATCAGGATAAAACAGGATCTAGCAGCTTCTACATTAAGGGACTGAAGAGCTTGGAATATGATATTTCGGAGATCAAAGGAGGTAGGATTAAAACCAAGCATCACCTGCCTAGCAAAACTGAGTATGTTTCAGGGGAAAATATGGTCATTCAATGAAGTAGAGGACTTTCAAGCATTCTTGATGAGTTGGTGAATTCTTTCAAGTTCTATTTTGCCCTCTGGTTCTATATGAAAAAAACCTGAGCTGAATAGAAAATTTGACATTCAAATACAAGAAGCAAGAGAAGCATGAGAAGGTAATACAGGGACAAGAAATAAGGAACTTATGAAAACTGAACTATTTACATGCCTACATGGAAAAAAACGATAATTGTAACTTATGAAACTTTTCCTCAGTATGAGGATAGTTGAAGGGAATATAAATGTGTACACATACGTCTATTTAGGAGCGTATATATGCATATGAATATGTATGTGGGAATGTGTATATATGTCTTGTAGTATACATAGACAGAGGGCACAGCATCAACTGAATAAGAAGGGATGATATTTCAAAGGTAAAATTGAGAGATGAGAGAGGAATATAATGAGAAGAGAAGGGGAGAGACAGAATGGGGTAAATTATCTCATATAGAAGAGGCAAGGGATAGCTGTTACAATGGAGGGGAAGAGCAGGAAGTCAAAAGGGAAAGGGCCAACCTTACTCTCATTGAATTTGTCTTAGGGAAGGAATGACATAGACTCTGAATTGGGTATCTCCCCCCCATAGGAGAGTAGAGGGGAAGGGGATGAGAGGGGGCTTGGTGGAGGAGAGGGAAGGTTGGGGGGGCAGTAGTTAGAAGCACACACTTTTGTAAAGGGACAGGGGCAAATTAGAGAATAGAACAAGTGGGGGGTAGGATGGAGGGTTATATATTCAGTCTTTCACAATATATCCACTGTGGAAGTGTTTTGTGTAATTATACATGTACAACCTATATTGAGTTGCTTATATTCCCACTAATGGTGGGAGACGAGGGAGGTAGGGAAAGAATCTGGAATTTAAAGCTTTAAAGTAAAATGTTTAAAAATGTATTATTGTTATTATTATTATGATTATTTTTATTGTTTACAGGCAACAGGGAAATAAGATATACAGTCACTGTGGTGAGGAGATCCATCTTTCCCTGCCTTAAAGTTGGAGGGATTTTGAGGAGAGAGTAGATTGGGATCACTGTTTTGGGGTGGTTGGTAGGGGAAAGATGGGGAGAAAATTTGTAACTCAAAATCTTGTGGAAATAATTGATGTAAACTAAAAATAAACAGAAAAGTTAATTTAGAAAGAAGAATAAAAATATCAGTATATAAACTAAATGAAAACAATCAAGTTGATGAATCATTTTATTTACTTGTTAATATCCAAAAAAAGGAGGAAGGATTTTTAAAAAAAGAACCTTGAGATAACTATTTTCCTTTATAGTTTTTTTTAACCTCAAAAGGTTAATGGGAAACTGATAATGGCACCATCTTTTTGTCACCTCAGAATATATTTTTATCATTACTGTCCAAGTATAGAGGTACATAAACTTTTTCTAATGAAGACCTAATTTTCATTTCTTTGAAGCCTTGAGATTATTGTCATAGGGAAGGGGCGGTGCTACGGGTAAAGTCCTCAATGGAGCAAGACAGAATTTGGTTATTGGATATATTGTCTTCCATGCTGGTAATCATAGCAAACTAGAGAGTGTAGGGTATACTGGAGGCAACTGGCTTGGAAATCCTCCAAAAATCCTTCTAAAATAACAGGTAGATCTCAGCCTACAGTTTAATTCATTTAGTCTTTACTGTGGTTGTCATGGATTCCAAACAGAAATTCAACTAGATCCTTGCTCTTGGCTTTGTCACTACCTAGCTACGTGACTTTTGGCAAACCATTTAACTACTCACTAAGAGTCTCAATTTCCTTATCTGTAAAATGAGAAGTTTAAGTTAAATTATTTGAAAATAAGTTTTTATTGATGGCCTTTGTTTTTTTACATCATAATAATTTTCTCTTGGTATCCCACTCCAGAGAAATTCCCATATAACTAGCTAGTATTTTTTTTTTACAAAAAATAAAATTAAGAGAAGAAAACAGTATAACTTGTACAAAAAAAGTCTGAAAATATGTGCAATGCACATCTACAAAGTAGTGGGTGTGTGATGTTTCTTCCTGTATCTCATTTTTGAATCACTCTTTTTAAAAAAAATAATTTTGAAACATTTAGTTTGGGTTTTTAGTAGCTCTTTACATTGCTATATTCATTACATATGTGTTTGTTTTTTACTCTACCTATGATGATCTCTTAAAGAGAGTTATTCTCTCCTTTATTCAGCAAGCATTTGTTAAACACCTACAATGTTCAAGGAACTGGACAAAATAAAGACAAAAAGCAAAATAGCTCTATTCTTCAAGGAGTCTGTATTCTATCTTTTTTAATTTTTGAATTATTTTATTTATTTTCTTGTTTACATCATTCATTTCCACAAGATTTTGAGTTACCAATTTTCTCCCCATCT
Organism: Pseudocheirus occidentalis; assembly: GCA_028646575.1. Lineage (NCBI taxonomy): Eukaryota > Metazoa > Chordata > Mammalia > Diprotodontia > Pseudocheiridae > Pseudocheirus > Pseudocheirus occidentalis. The sequence goes on from JAQQSW010022246.1 coordinate 6,420, forward strand.
TTCCCATACCCACAACCACAAAATAGCCATCCCACTGTATAGCCCCTCCCCCAATCTGCTCTCTTCTATGTCCTCCTCCATCACCCCTCTAACTTTCTGGTAGGACAGGATGGGTCTCCGTACCCCGGGGCCTGTATATCTTAATTCCCAGTTGCATGTATTTAATTACAATAATGATAATAATATTTTTATTTAACATTTGATTATAGAACTTTAAATTCTAGATTCTTTCATTTCCTCACTCTTCTCCCACCCCCCACTGGAAGGACAAGCCATTCAATACAGGCTGTACATGTGTAATTATGCAGGACATCTCCACAGTAGACATTTTTTTTGAGAGAGACTTTTTTTGTGAGAGACTGATCATATGTCACTCCTTCCTATCCCGCCCCCTGCCTTGTTCTATTCTCTACCTTTTCTCCGTCCCTTTACAGAAATGTGTGCTTCCAGCAGCCCTCCCCTCTATCATCCCACCTCTCATCCCCATCCCCTCTACTCCCTTTTGTGGCAAGAAATTCACTTTAGAGTTTATATCATTCCTTCCCTAAGCCAAATTCAATGAGAGGAAAGTTGACCCTTTCCCTTTTGCCTTCCTGTTCTTCCCCTCCATTGTAACAGTTATCCTTACCTCTTCTGTATGGGATGATTAACCCCATTCTATTCTGTCTCTCCCTGTCTCCTCTCATTCTAATCATTTGCTAAATAATTTAAAATTTAAAATTAAATTTAAATCCTTCCTATTCATTTGACCCTGTGCCCTCTATGAACTCATATACGCACATATGCAGATACGTATTCATACGAATATATATCCTCCTATATAGACATATGTGTAGGTATACACACACATATACATATACACACACACACACATTTGTATTCCCTTCACCTATCTCCATACAGAGAAAAGTTTCATAAGTTACTATTATTTTTCCATACTGGTGTGTAAATAGTTCAACTTTGATAATTTCCTTATGATATCTTTCCCATGTTTAACTTCTCATGCTTCTCGTGTTTGTGTGTCAAATTTTCTGTTCAGTTCTGATTTTTTCAGCAAGAATGCTTGAAAGTCCTCCACCTCACTGAATGACCATATTTTCCACTGGAAGATTATACTCAGTTTTGCTGGGTAGGTGATTCTTGGTTTTAATCCTATCTCCCTTCATCTCTGGAATATCATATTTCAGGCCCTTTTATCCCTCAATGTAGAAGCTGCCAGACCCTCATTTATCCTAATTGTGTTTCCACACTTTTCAAATTACTTCCTCTTGGCAGCCTGTAATATTTTCTCCATGATCTGGGGACTCTGAAACCTGGCTATAATATTCCTAGGAGTTTTCTTTTGGGGATCTTTTTAACAGGTGATTGGTGAATTCTTTCAAGTTCTATTTTGACCTCTGATTCTAAAATATCAGGACAATTTTCCTTGAGAATTTCTTGAAGGTATCTTTCTAAGTTCTTTTTTTGATCATAGCTTTCAGGTAGTCCAATAATTTTTAAAATGTCTCTCCTGGATCAATTTTCCAGGTCAGTGGTTTTTTTTCAAGGAGATATTTCACATAGCCTTTTATTTTTTCGTTTGTTTGTATCTGTTTAATAGTATCTTGATCTCTTATAAAGTCATTAGCTTCCATTTGCTCCACTCTAATTCTGAAGAAATTATTTTCTTCAGAAAGCTTTGGAGATTCTTTTTCCATCTGGCAAATTTGGCTTTTTAAGGCATTCTTCTTCTCATTGCCTTTTTGGGCCTCTTGCCATTTGAGTTAATCTGTTTTTAAGGTGTTATTTTCTTCAGTCAGGTTGTTGACTCTCTTTTCATGATTTTCTCTCATGATTCTCATTTCTCTTCCCAATTTTTCTGGCACTTCTCTTATTTGGTTTTCAATGTCCTTTTTTAGCTAATGTATGGCTTGTAGGCAGTCTACATGTTTCTTGGAAGCATTTGGTGTCGGAGTTCTTACTATGTTGTCTTCCTCCCATTCCATGCTTTGATCCTTTTTGTCTCCCCAAAAGGATTCTAGAGTTATGTTATTGGTCTCACTTTGCTTCCTTTTCCTGCTCATCTTGCCAGTAAATTATTTTTCTTTTTAGCTCTGTGGAACTCTGCTTCCAGAAGGGAAAGTTCTGTCCCCAATTGCTGGGGTTTTCACAGCTACTGGAGCTATTAGGGAGCTGCTGCAGCCCCAACCAGCTTTGGCTCACTGAAAACGCAGCCCAGGACCACCACCCAACACCACAATCTGGATCTAGCCTGCTCAACTCAAGAGCACTTAGCTGCTGAACAATGGCTTGACCCCCTGCAGCCTTTGTTTCTGCCACTTCCTTGCCCTGGGGGCAGTTTGGCCAGACTGCTTTTCTCCCTCAAATTTAGCTGAATTCCACTGATCTTTCGCTTAGTCCTTATTTTTTCTGGCTTGATAAATCTGGAAACTGCCACAGCTGCTGCTGATCCACTCTCCTGAAGACTCCAGTTGTGGCTCCTCCTGACCCCCCTGGGATCAGGTCACGGTTTCAGGCTGGGCTGGTTTTGGCTCCCAGCACACTGTGATGAGTCCTTCCTGTCCCGCCTGCCGAGCTGCCTTCAGTGTGAGATGTGTTTTCTGTATTTTTCTGAGTTTGGGAGCCCTAAAACTTGTTTAGATTCATATTTTATGGGTATTTGAGGTGGCTATGTGGGAGCTGCGAAACCTTGCTGCTTCCACGCTGATGTCTTCAAGGAGTCTCTCTTCTATTGGGGAATAAGATATATGGAAGGATTTAGTTGCTAAATAGAGAAATAATACAATATGATTCAAGGAGAGAGAACTAACTACCAGATGAAGCTGGAAATAATTTCCATAGGAAATGATGCCTGAGATAGACCCTTTTGACAGAATCCAGACTTCACAGAACAAATCTCCTTAGTAAAAAAGGTTTTGTTCTGTAAAATTTGGCCTTGACTGAAAAAGTGCACCCAAGCACCTAGAAGGCCCTCCCTGTGGCCTTGAGGCCACAGGTTTCCTATCCCTGCTTCAGGGGAAAGGTCATGAGGTCCTCAACTCGTTGCCACTAAGGTAGTGGCTCTGTGGGTGAAAAGAAAGGAGTAGATGCAAGAACTGTTGAAAAGTTACCATGAGGGCGGAGCCAAGATGGCGGCATAGAAGCAGCAAAGCACCACAGCTCCCACACAAACACACTAAAAAACTCATAAAATGGGACGCTAAACAGATTTTCAAGCTCCAAAACTCTCCAAAAGACAGAAAGAACATCTGTTGCTACAGGCAGCAAAGCAAGCAAAGCAGGCAGGGCTCTTCGCAGCAGTCTGGGACCAGTGGCTGAAACCCCAGCCAGGTCAGGCCGTGGGGCATCGGGCGGGGAGCCACGTCTATAGGAGAGCTGATCGGCTGCACTGGAGGCACAATTACCACATCTATCAGGCCAGAAGAAAAAAAGGCTAAGAGAAAGGTCAGTGGATTTTGCTAACTGGGGAGGAGAAGAACGGGTCTGGCCAAACTGCTCCCAGGGCAAGGAAGCAGCGGGAGGCGGCTGTACCAGCAGGAAGGTCTGAGAGCCGCAGCGGCCCCCACTGGGCTGCTTCAGAGCCCTCGGCCTGCAGATAGCAGGGGGGCTGATGTGTTCCATCAGGGCCAAGGGCTCTTGCGCTGACCGGCCTGGATCTGGATCATGGTCTTGAGTGGTGGTCTTGGGGTGCACTTTCAATGAGCCAAGGCTGGGAGGTGGGGCTGCAGCACCCCACTAAGAGCTCTGGCAGCTGTGAGGGCCCCAGCGATTTGGGACAGAGCTTTCCCCCTCCAAGAAGCAGAGTTCCACATAGCTAAAAAACCAAGCAATTAATAGACTGGCCAACATGAGAAAAAGGAAGCAGGCTAGGAACAGCAGTAAAACTCTAGAATCCTTTTTTATGGACAAAAAAGACCAAAGCATGGATCGGGAGGAAGACAGCTCAGTCAAAACTCCCTCACCAAATGCTTGCAAGACACTGAAAGAATGCCTACTAGCTATACATCAAGTGAAAAAGGACTTTGAAAACCAAATAAGAGAAGTGGAGGAAAAATTGGAGAGAGAAATGAGAATGATG
>JAQQSW010022247.1:0-10496 GCA_028646575.1 Pseudocheirus occidentalis
GGTATCCTACTCTTGGTTTATTTTGGCTTCAGACAAGGGCATTAAAGTTCAGGAATTGAAGAAATGTGCCTTCTTTGCAATGACTGTACACACTTTTGGTACGTTTACAGGTAGACAAAGATTTTCAACTGAAGAAAGTGTCTCTCTTTTCGAGTAGTAACATGAGGAAATGGCTATGTATTGTTTGTCAGATTCCAGAGTGATCAAGGAAGGTTTGCCAGGCAGGAGAAATTCCATCCAAGGGCTATTATATGCATAGATGTATGATTCCTTCCATTTTTCTTGAAGCTAATTTTCACTGAATGTGTGTGCAGGTCAGGACCTGAAAAAATGCATATTCTATGCATAATATGGAACCACCTTGTGGAATTTTTCCTGTACGGTATGAGCTTTTGACGTAAAGAAAATCCTCTCCAAGTCTAGCTGAACCATGAATGGTACAGCAGGACACCATCCTTTCATGGTGGAGGGAGTCATGGAAGGGACTTTCTTCACGTGACAAGCATTCCCTCTATAGGGAAACGGTCAAAATGAGGCCAGGCAACGCACATAATGCACGTTTTCTCAATTACTGACCTGCACTACCATTCACGTAAAGACAGCGTCAACAAAGAAGTAAGGAATCATGCATCTATGTATGAGCTTTTGACCTTAAGAAAATCCTTTTCATGGTTGGCTGAAACATTAATGGTGGTATCCTTGTATTGGTTGTTTCTATCTTAGCAGAATGGCACTAAAGGTCAGGAAATGAAGACACGTGGGTTCTTTGCAAGATCTATACACATGTTTTGTCCTTTTCAGGTATACAAAGGTATTTTCAACTGACGAAAATGTGTCTCTTTTGTAGTCGTAGCTTGAAGACCTGGCTGTGCATTATGTGTCTGAAAAGTCCCTCCAACGTTTATTAGTTTCATAGATGTATGATTCTTTCCTTCTTTTTTGATGCTAAGTTTACATGAACATTAGTGGAGGTGAATAATTGATAATATGGGAATTCTATGCGGTGTTTGGCCCCACATTCCGGCGTTTCACCCTAGAGTAAGGGCTTTTCACCTAAATAAAGTCCCTTCCATGTCTCGTTGAAGCATGAAAGGATTGTATCCTAGTCTTGGTTGTTTCTGGCTCAGGAAAAGGGGATTAAATATCAGGAAATGAGGAAATGTGCCTTTTTTGCAATGGTTGTGCACACTTTTTGTTCATATGCAGGTAGAAAAAATTTTCTACTGAAAAAAGTGTCTGTTTCCTAGTAATAACATGTAGAGATGGACATGCATTATATGTCAGATTCCAGAGTGAGCAAAAAACTGTGCGTCTAGCTTGAGAAAGACCCTCCAAAGATGATTAGATGCACAGATGTATGATTCCTTCCTTCTTTTTCGATGCTAGGTTTACAGGAACATTAGTGCAGGTCAGGAATTTATAATATGCGTATTCTGTATGGTGTTTGGCCCCGCATTGTGGCCCTTTCCCTCTAGAGTTAGGGCATTTCACGTGAGAAATGTCCCTTCCATTTCTCATTCAACCATCAAAGTATGGTATCCTACTTTTGGTTGATTCTGGCTTAGGAAACGGTATTAAAGTTGAGGAAATAAAGAAATGTTTCTTCTTTGCCATGCCTGTACAAACTTTTTATCCTTTTACAGGTAGAAAAAGGTTTTCAACTGAAGAAAGCATCCCTCATTTCGAGTAGTAACATGAGGAGATGGCTATGCATTATTTGTCAGATTCCAGAGTGATCAAAAAATATTCGCCAGGCAGGAGAAAGACCCTGGAAGGACGATTAGATGCATAGATGCATGATCCCTTCCTTATTTCTTGAAGCTAGTTTCACTTGAATTGGAGTGCAGGTCAGGAAGTGAAGAAAAAGTGTATTCTATGCATAATCTGGCCTCAAATTGTGACCTTTTCCCTATATAGTAGGGGCTTTGAACGTAAAAAATATCCTCTTCAAGACTGGCTGCACCATGTATGGTGGAGGAAGATACCATCCTTTTGTGTTGGAGCTAGACATGGAAGGTAGTTTCTTCAGGTGAAAATCCCTTCCTCTACAGGGAAACTGCCACAATGAGGGGCCAGACAACGCATAGAATTCACATTTTCTCAATTCCTCACCTGCACTACAATTTAGGTAAAGCTAGCGTCAATAAAGAAGGAAGGAGTCATACATCTATGTATGAGCTTTTGACTTGAAGGAAATCCTTTTCATGACTAGCTGAACCTTGAATGGTGGCATCCTCCTTTTGGTTGTTTATAGATTAGCAGAAGGGCACTGAAAGGCAAGAAATGAAGACACGTGTGTTCTTTGCAAGATCAATTCACACGTTTTGTCCTTCTCAGGTATACGAAGGTATTTTCAAGTGTCAAAAGTGTGTCTCTTTTGTAGTAATAGCTTGAAAAGATAGCTGTGCGTTATGTGTCTGATTCTACACTCATCGGAATCTGTTCGTGAGGCAGACTAAAGTACCTCCATTAACCAATAGTTTCACACATGTATGATTCCTTCCTCCTTTTTTGATGCTGGTTTACATGAACATTAGTGCAGGTCAGGAATTGATAATATGGGAATATTTTGCTGTGTTTGACCCACATTGAGGCCTTTTTCCAATAGAGTAAGGGATTTTCACCTGAAGAAAGTCACTTCCACGTCTCATTCCACCATGATCGGATGGTACCCTACTCTTGGTTGATTATGGATTAGGTAAAGGTCATAAAAGTTAAGTTAATGAAGAAAGGAGACTTCTTTGCAATACCTGTACAGACTTTTTGTCTTTGAAAGCTCGACAAAGATTTTCACCTAAAGAAGGTGTTTCTCTTTTAGACTACTAACATGAGGAGATGGCTATGCATTATTTATGAGATTCCATAGAGATCGAAAAATATTCGCCAGGTAGAAGAAAGCCCCTCCGAGAACGATTAGATGGATAGATGTATGAATCCTTCCTTCTTTCTTGAAATCAGTTTTGCCTGAATTTGAGTGCAGGTTAGGAATAGAAAAAATTTGGATTCTATGCGTAATTTGGCCCCACATTGTGGAATTTTTCCTGTATAGTATGAGCCTTGAAAGTTAAGAAAATCGTCTCCATGACTGGCTGAACCATGAATGGTGGAGGAGGATGCCATCCTTTCTTGGTGGAGGGAGACCTGGAAGGGACTATCTTCAGGTGAAAAGTCCTTCCTCTACATTGATACGGCCACAATGAGGGGCCAGACAATGCATAGAATACACATTTCCTCAATTCCTGACCTGCACTACCATTCAGGTAAACTCAGCATTAACAAAGAAGTTAGGAATCATTCATCTATGTAAAAGCTTTAGACCGGAAGAAAATCGTTTTCATGACTGGCGGAATCATGGATGGTAGTATCCTCCTTTTTGTTGTTTCAGGTTTAGCAGAAGATTATGGATGCTCATCAAATGAAGACAAGTGTCTTCTTTGCAAGGTGTATACACACGTTTTGACCTTTACATATATACAAAGGTACCTTCAACTGATGACAGTGTGTCTCTTTTGTAGTACTACCTTGAAAAGATTTCTGTGCATTATATTTAGGATTCTAGAATTAGCAGAACCTGTTTGCAGGGTGGAAAAAAATCCCTCCAGTGAGTATTAGTTGAATATGTGTATGATTCTTTCCTTTTTTTGATAATAGGTTCACATGGACATTAGGGCAGGTGAGGAATTGATAACATGGGAATTTTATGAGGTGTTCGGCCCCACATTGTGGCCCTTCCCCGGTAGAGTAAGGGCTTTTCTCCTGAAGAAATTCCCTTTAATGTGTCATTCAACCATGAAAGGGGGGTTTCCTATGCTTGGTTGATTACGGTTCAAGAAAAGGTCATTAAAGTTCAGGAATTGAAGAAATGTGCCTTCTTTGCAATCACTGTACACACATTTGGTACTTTTACAGGTAGACCAATATTTTCAACTGAAGAAAGTGTCTCTCTTTTCGAGTAGTAAGATCAGGAGATGGCTATGTATTGTTTGTCAGATTCCAGAGTGATGAGAAAAGGTTTGCCAGGCAGGAGAATGTCCATCCAAGGGCGATTATATCCATAAATGTATGATTCCTTCCATCTTGCTTGAAGTTAATTTTCCCTGAATGGGTGTGCAGGTCTCGAAATGAAAAAAATGTTTATTCTCTGCATAATCTTGCCCCACATTGTGGAAATTTTCCTGTATGGTATAGGCTTTGAACATAAAGAATATCGTCTCCATGACAGGCTGAACCACGAATAGTGGAGGAGGATGACGTTCTTTCTTGGTGGAGGGAGACATGGAAGGGACTTTCTTCAGGTGAAATGTACTACGTGTACGTTGAAACGGACACAGTGAGGAGCCAGACAATGCATAGAATTCACATTTCCTCAATTCCTGACCTGCACTACCATTCAGGTAAACCCAGCATTAACAAAGAAGTTAGTAATCATACATCTATGCACGAGCTTTTGACCTGAAGAAAATCGTTTTCATGCCTGGCGGAACCATGGATTGTGGTATCCTCCTTTTTCTTGTTTCTAGCTTAGCAGAAGGGCACAGATGCTCATCAAATGAAGACAAGTGTCTTCTTTGCAAGGTCTATACACACGTTTTGACATTTTCAAGTATACCACGGTTCCTTCAACCGACTACAGTGTGTCTCTTTTGTGGTTCTACCTTGAAGAGATTTCTGTGCATTATATGTCTGATTCTAGAATTAACAGAACCTGTTTGCAAGGTGGAAAAAAGTCCGTCCAATGAGTATTAGTTGAATTTGTGTATGATTCTTTCCTTTGTTTGATAATAGTTTTACATGGACATTAGTGCAGGTGAGGAATTGATAACATGGGAATTCTATGAGGTGTTTACCCCACATTGTGGCCCTTCCCCGGTAGAGTAAGGGCTTTTCTCCTGAAGAAATTCCCTTTCATGTGTCATTCAACCATGAAAGGGGGTATCCTATTCTTGGTTGATTATGGCTTAAGAAAAGGGCATTAAAGATCAGGAATTGAAGAAATGTGCCTTATTTGCAACAACTGTATACACATTTGGTACTTTTACACATAGACAAAGATTTTCAACTGAAGAAAGTGTCTCTCTATTCGAGTACTAACATGAGGAGATGGCTATGTATTCTTTGTCAGATTCCAGAGCGATCAAAAAAGGTTTGCCACTCAGGAGAAAGTCCATCCAAGGGAGACTATATGCATAGATGTATGATTCCTTCCATCTTTTTTGAATCTAATTTTCACTGAATTGGAGTGCAGATCAGGAACTGAAAAAACCGTGTATTCTATGCACAATCTGGCCCCAAATTTTGGAATTTTTCTTGTATGGTATGGGCTTTTGACGTAAAGAAAATACTCTCCAAGACTGGCTGAACCATGAATGGTACAGGAGGACACCATCCTTTCATAGTGGAGGGAGTCATGGAAGGGACTGTCTTCACGGGGCAAGTGTTTCCTCTATAGTGAATCGGTCACAATGAGGGGCCAGACAACGCACAGAATACACAATTTCTCAACTGATGACCTGTACTAAAATTCAGGTAAAGATAGCGTCAAGAAAGAAATAAGGAATCACGCATCTATGTATGAGCTTTTGAATTGAAGAAAATCGATTTCATTGTTGGCTGAACCATTAATGGTGATATCCTCCTTTTGTTTTTTCCTATCTTAAGATAAAGTCACTGAAGGTCAGGAAATGAAGAAAGGTGTGTTCTTTACAACTTCTGTACACACGTTTTGTCCTTTTCAGGTATATGAAGGTATTTTTAACTGACGAAAATATGGACCTTTTGTAGTAGTAGCTTGAAGAGATCGCTGGGCATTATGTGTCTGAATATACACTTCTCAGTACTTGTTCACGAGGCGGCATAAAGTCCCTCCATTGGATATTAGTTGCATAGATGTATGATTCTTTCCTTCTTTTTTGATGTTAAGTTTACATGAACCTTAGCGCAGGTGAGGAATTGATAATATGGGAATTCTATGTGGTGTTTGGCCCCACATTGTGGCCTTTTCCCAAAAGAATAAGGGCTTTTCACCTGAAGAAAGTCACTTCCACCACTCCCTCCACCATGAAAGGATGGTATCCTCCTCTCGATTGATTATGGCTTAGGTAAAGGGCATAAAAGTTAGGGAAATGAAGAAAGGAGACTTGTTTGCAATGCCTGTACACACTTTTTGTCTTTGAAAGGTAGACAAGGGCTTTCACCTAAAGAAGGTGTTTCTCTTTTACAGTAGTAACATGAGGAGATGGCTATGCATTATTTATCAGATTCCAGAGTGATTAAAAAATATTCGCCAGGCAGAAGACAACCCCTCCAAGGACGATTAGATGCATAGATATATGAATTCTTCGTTCTCTCTTGAAATCAGTTTTACCTGAATTTGAGTGCAGGTCAGGAATAGAAAAAATTTCAATTCTATGCATAATCTGGCCCCACATTGTGGAATTTTTCCTGTATAGTATGGGCTTTGAATGTAAAGACAATCGTCTCCATGACTGGCTGAAACATGAATGGTGGAGGAGGATGCCTTCCTTTCTTGGTGAAGGAAGACATGGAAGGCACTTTCTTCAGGTGAAAAGTCCTTCCTCTACATTGAAAGGGCCACAGTGAGGGGCCAGACGATGCTTGGAATAGACATTTCCTCAATTCTTGACCTGCAGTTCCATTCAGGTAAACCAAGCATTATAAAGAAGTTGGTAATCATACATCTATGTATAAGCTTTTGAGCTGAAGAAAATCGTTTTCATGACATGGATGGTGGTATCATCTTTTTATTGTTTCTAGCTTAGCAGAAGGGCACGAATGATCATCAAATGAAGAAAAGTGTCATCTTTGCAAGGTCTATACACACGTTTTGACCTTTACAAGTATACCAAGGTACCTTCAACCGACGACAGTGTGTCTCTTTCGTGGTACTACCTTGAAGAGATTTCTGTGCATTATATGTCTGATTCTAGAAGTAGCAGAACCTGTTCGCAAGGCAGAAAAAAGTCCGTCTAATGAGTATTTGTTGAATATGTGTATGATTCTTTCCTTTTTTTGATAATGGGTTTACAGGGACATTAGTGCAGGTGAGGCAGTGATAACATGGGAATTCTATGAGGTGTTTGGCCCCTCATTATGGCCCTTCCCCGGTAGACTAAGGGCTTTTCTACTGAAGAAATTCCCTTTCATGTGTCATTCAAACATGAAAGGGGGGTATCCTACTCTTGGTTGATTATGGCTTAAGAAAAGGGCATTAAAGTTCAGGAATTGAAGAAATGTGCCGTCTTTGCAAATGACTTTACACACTTTTGGTACTTTTACAGGTAGACAAAGATTTCAACTGAAGAAAGTGTCTCTCTTTTCGAGTAGTAACATGAGGATATTGCTATGTATTCTTTGTCAGATTCCAGAGTGATCAAAAAAGGTTTACCAGGCAGGAGAAAGTCCATCCAATGGAGATTATATGCATAGCTGTATGATTCTTTCCTTCTTTTTTGATGCTAAGTTTACATGAACATTAGTGCAGATGAGGAATTGATAATATGGTAATTCTATGCGATGTTTGGCCCCACATTGTGGCCTTTCACCGGTAGAGTAAGGGCTTTTCACCTAAATAAAATCCCTTCCATGTCTCGTTCAACCATGAAAGGATGGTATCCTAGTCTTGTTGTTTCCGGCTCAGGAAAAGGGGATTAAAGATCAGGAAATGAGGAAATTTGCCTTCTTTGCAATGGTTGTGCACATTTTTTGTCGTTTTGCAGGTAGAAAATATCTTCTACTGAAAAATGTGTCTGTTTCCTAATAGTAACATGTGGAGATGGATATGCATTAGATGTCAGATTTCAGAGTGATAAGAAAATGTTCGTCAAGTATGAGAAAGACCCTCCAAGGACGATTAGATGCACAGATGTATGATTCCTTTCTTCTTTTAATGCGAGGGTAACAGGAATATTAGTGCAGGTCAGGAATGGATAAAATGTGTATTCTGTATGGTGTTTGGCCCGGCATTGTGGCCTTTCTCCAGTAGAGTTAGCTCATTTCTCGTGAGAAAAGTCCCTTCCATGTCTCGTTCAACCATCAAAGTATGGTATCCTACTTCTGGTTAATTCTGGCTTAGGAAAGGGCATTAAAGTTGAGGAAATAAAGGAATGTGTCTTTTTTGCGATGCCTGTACACACTTTTTATCCTTTTACAGGTAGACAAAAGTTTTCAACTGAAGAAAGTGTCCCTTGTTTTGAGTAGTAACATGAGGAGATAGCTATGCATTATTTGTCAGATTCCAGAGTGATCAAAAAATATTCTCAAACCAGGAGAAAGTCCCTCCAAGGAAGATTAGATACATAGATGTATGATTCCTTCCTTCTCTTTTGAAGCTTGTATTACTTGAATTGGCGTGCAGGTCAGGGAGTGAAGCAAAAGTGTATTCTATGCATAATCTGGCCCCACATTGTGGCCTTTTCCATGTACAGTAGGGGCTTTGAAAGCAAAGAAAATCCTCTCCAAGACTGGCTGAACCATGGATAATGGAGGAGGATACGATCCTTTTGTTTTGGAGCTAGACATGGAAGGTATTTTTCTCATTTGAAAATCCCTTCCTCTATAGGGAATCTGCCACAATGAGGCCCAGTCATCGCGTAGAATACATATTTTATCAATTCCTCACCTGCACTACAATTCAGGTAAAGCTAGCGTCAACAAAGAAGGAAGGTTTCATACATCTACGTATGAGCTTTTGACTTGAATGAAATCCTTTTTATGACTGGCTGAAACTTGAATGGTGGCATCTTCCTGTTGTTTGTTTCTGGCTTAGCAGAAGGGAACTGAAAGGCAAGAAATGAAGACACGTGTGTTCTTTGAAAGGTCTATACACACGTTGTGTTCTTCTCAAGTATACGAAGGTATTTTCAACTGTCAAAAGTGTGTCTCTATTGTAGGAGTAGCTTGAAGAACTGGCTGTGCTTATGTGTCTGATTCTACACTCATAGGAACCTGTTCATGAGACAGAATAAAGTCCCTCCATTAATCAATAGTTTCATACGTGTATGATTCCTTCCTCCTTTTTTGATGCTGGTTTACATGAACATTAGTGCAGGTCAGGAATTGATAATATGCGAATATTTTGCGGTGTTTTACCTACATTGAGGCCTTTTCCCAATAGAGTAAGGGCTTTTCACCTGAAGAAAGTTACTTCCACGTCTCGTTCCACCATGAACGGATGGTATCCTGCTCTTGGTTGATTATGGCTTAGGAAAAGGGCATAAAAGTTAAGGAAATGAAGAAAGGTGGCATCTTTGCAATGCCTGCACACACTTTATGTCTTTGAAAGGTAGAGAAAGATTCTCTCCTAAAGAAGATGTTTCTCTTTTAGAGTAGTAACATGAGGAGATGCCTATGCATTATATATCAGATTCTACAGTGAACAAAAAATATTGGCCAGGTAGAAGAAAGAACCTCCAAGGACGATTAGATGCATAGATGTATGAATCCTTCCTTCTTTCTTGAAATCAGTTTTACCTGAATTTGAGTGCAGATCAGGAATAGAAAAAATTTGGATTCTATGCATAATCTGGGCCAACATTGTGGAATTTTTCCTGTATAGCATGGGATTTGAACGTAAAGAAAATCGTCTCCATGACTGGCTGAAACATGAATGGTGGAGGAGAATGCCATCCTTTCTTGGTGGACGGAGACATGGAAGGGACTTTCTTCAGGTGAAAAATCCTTCCTCTACATTGAAAGGGCCACAATGAGGGGCCAGACAATGAATAGAAAACACATTTCCTCAATTCCTGACCTGCACTACCATTCAGGGAAACCCACCATTAATAAAGAAGTTAGGAATCATACATCTATGTACAATCTTTTGACCTGAAGAAAATCGTTTTCATGACATGGATGGTGGTATCGTCCTTTTTATTGTTTCTAGCTTAGCAGAAGGGCACGGATGATCATCAAATGAAGAAAAGTGTCTTCTTTGCAAGTTCTATACACACGTTTTGACCTTTTCAAGTATACCAAGGTACCTTCAACCAATGACAGTGTGTGTCTTTTGTGGTACTACCTTGAAGACATTTCTGTGCATTATATGTCTGATTCTAGAATTAGCAGAACGTGTTCGCAAGGCAGAAAAAGTCTGTCTAATGAGTATTTGTTGAATATGTGTATGATTTTTTCCTTTTTTTGATAATAGGTTTACACGGACTTTGGTGCAGGTGAGGAATTGATAACATGGGAATTCTATGAGGAGTTTGGCCCAACATTATAGCCCTTCCCCGGGAGACTAAGGGCTGTTCTCCTGAAGAAATTCCCTTTCATGTGTCATTCAACCATGAAAGGGGGTATCCTACTCTTGGTTTATTATGGCTTAAGAAAAGGGCATTAAAGTTCAGGAATTGAAGAAATGTGACTTCTTTACAATGACTGTACACACTTTTGTTACTTTTACAGGGAGACAAAGATTTTCAACTGAAGAAAGTGTATCTCTTTTCGAGTAGTAACATGAGGAGAAGGCTATGTATTGT
>JAQQSW010022248.1:0-10496 GCA_028646575.1 Pseudocheirus occidentalis
AGGTTGTTGACTCTCTTTTCATGATTTTCTCACATCATTCTCATTTCTCTTCCCAATTTTTCATCTGCTTTTCTCATTTGGTTTTCAAAGTCCCTTTTCAGTTGATCTGTAGCTTGTAGGCATTCTTCAAGTGTCTTGGAAGCATTTGGTGTGGGAGTTCTGACTGTGTTGTCTTCTTCCCATTCCATGCTTTGATCCTTTTTGTCCACAAAAAAGGATTCTAGAGTTCTATTGCTGTTCTTATTTTGCTTCCTTTTCCTCACGTTGGCCAGTCAATTAATTGGTTGGTTTTTTTAGGTCTGTGAAACTCTGCTCCCAAGGGGTAAAGCTCTGTTCCAAATAGCCGGGGTTTTCACAGCTGCTGGAGCTATTAGGGGGGTGCTGCAACCCCCACCAGCTTTGGCTTGCTGAAAGCACACCCCAGGACCACCACCCAAGACCATGATCCGGATCCAGGCTGTTCAACGCAAGAGCACTTGGCCCTGATCAATTGATTTAGCCCCGCTGCGGGGTCCGCAGGCCAGGAGTTCTGAAGCAGCCCCATGGGGGCAGCTGCAGGTTACAGCAGTTCCTGCCCTTCCCTCACTGCTTCCTTGCCCTGGGGGCAGATTGGCCAAACTGCTTTTCCTCCCCCAAAATTAGTTTCACTCTCACTGACCTTTCTCTAATACTTGTTGTTCCTCACTTGATAGATGTGAATAGTGCTCCAGGTGCTGTAGATCTGCTTCCCAGGGTAGACTAGACTGCCGTGGGGCCTGGCTGTGGTTTCGGTTTTGGTCTGGGCTGGCCTTACTTCCCGGCCTGCCATGATGAGCCCCTCCTGCCAAGCTGCCTTCAGCATGAGATGTGTTTTCTGTATTTTTGTGAGTTTGAGAGCCCTAGAGTTTGTTTAGAGTCATATTTTATGGGTATTTAGGGTGGCTGTGTGGGAGCTGCGGAACTTTGCTGCTTCTATGCCGCCATCTTCGGGTTGGTAGTTTCTGATGTTTCTTCAGTTACTTTTTTGTGATAATAATAGCTCTCTGTGTTTTTCCCCCCATTTTTTTGTTATCCTTCCCTCTCTGAGGCATTTTGAAAATTGATCCTGAGAACTCTGAAGGTGTGTCACATTCACCATAGATTTCTTCTGTGTGTGTTTGTTCAGTTCTAGCTACTTCTCCCAATTTTATCTTATTAAGTGTTATTTTCATTTCTTCATGTAGTAAAATGGGTACTCAGTAGGTTGATGAGGATTGATCCAATGCAGTTGAATTCAATAAGTGCTATAGAAATGCTGGAAAGCTGCTTCCATTTTCCAGTTATTTGTTATCCTTACATTTTCATCCGGAAATGTTATCGGGATGATATGACTTAGTGGAGTCTTGCACTAAGCTTTTTGCAGTCCCTCTTTCCCTCTACCACTTCACACTGTTTTGAGATCTGATACAGCTTGTAATCTTTTACCAACTTCCTCTGTAATATTTTTTACAAATGAGTTTACACACTAAACCCTTGTTGTCCTTGGAAACTTTATGTTTATCAAGGAGATTCAGTGTTTGCTGGATGAGTTGCTTTCTAGCCTCTTCTGGTCTCTTCATAGTGAGAAGTGTTTTATATTGGTCAAAACTTTTCTGAGAATTGCTGATAAGCTAATGGTTTTACTCATCCATTTCCCATTTTTTTCAGTAAAAGTTTCTTTAAGTAGGTTGGAGGCATTATATATTTTTGAGAATATTATCTTCTTATTTTTATTCTTTCTTTTAGTTTAATGTTAATATAGGTCTTTGCTCTAACCAGTCAGTGGTTTAATTACAACAAAGGCTCATGATTCAGAAAAAGCTCTTAAATCAGTTATTTCCTGTTTGAAAGATACAGTTAATTTCATATTTTGTGCTATTGTTTGGTATTTACTTGCTCTTTTTCAGGCCTTTGTCTTTGAAAAAAGTATTCATGGAGCAGAGATATAGAAACTTCAAACTTTTGACTTCTTTAATTTCTTAATCCTGAATGTTATTTTCCACCCTATTTGCCACTGTCCTCTATTCAGAGATTCATGTTGAAGTCATTGAGTGTATTGCTTTAATTTGGAGGTTTTGTCTAATCCTTCAAAAGTTTTCTTTATTTCTCCATACTTTTCAAGAGATACTGATACCCACACTACCACTCATTATATTTGAGGTAGACCTCTTGCTTGCACATGAGGGAATCAACTCTGTGTCTGTGAGATGAACCTGTGGGCCACCTAGCCATTTAGCTGCAATTTCCTTGCATCTTCTGGTTCCATTGAAAATGAGAACAAAAATAGCACTGTGACTCAGTTCTTCTCGTATTTAGAGGACCAACAATGATTAATATTTATCTATGGTTTAAAACATATGTGATTCTTAGTACCCTGTCCCCTTTTCCACCACTTTGCCGTTATCAGTATGAAAGCAGGAGAGGGACACGCAGGATTGAGATACATTCTGTATTTTTTTCTTTGTTTCATGGCTAAATAATTCATCACCAAGTACTGATCTGCTAATGACGAACCTCTCTGTACTTAGCTGAGCTGCTCATCAGACAGTAGGTACCATCTGTTTCTAACACCATGCTCATGGTCTCATCATCACACTACAATGAGGCACTGGAGGAGAGGTTTGTGGACATACCAGAGCTGCTCTATCCCAGCAAATGAGTATACCTGGTGAGAACCAAAATTGGGGGTGGAATGATGCAACGAATCCTGTCAGAGTCACTTCCCTGACCTGCTGAACTTGAAAAGAGGGTAGAATGATGCAGCTGTCTCAAAGAAGGAATACTGGACTGGGAGCCAAGAGATCTGGTTCAAATCCCAACTGTTCTACAAGCCACCTGTCTGACCTTGGGTTAATCACGTGATTCCTTTAAGGCTTTAGTTTTCTCATATGCAACATGAGTGTATTACAAGTTTCAAGAGTAGAGTTGGCCTCAGTGTGTTGGTTAAAGACTTCATTTTGCACTCTTCTACTCCCATGTGCCTAATTGTCCTCATTCCTGGTTTCCATTCTTTGTTTATTGAATTTCTATCCACCCCTTACAACTCAACTCAACAGCATGGAGTCTTCCTTTATTCCCCTGGTCAGCTAGGCTCTTCTCGTTTAGTTGTTACATAGCATTTTGTTTTGTACTGATCACGTACTATATATTATAGTTGTCTATTTATGTGTTGCATCTCCCTACTGGACTATAAGCTCCATAAAGACAAGAGCCTCATCTGTCTCCTTCAGTGCCCAGAACAAAGCTGTGCACACAGTAGGCACCTAAGCAGTTTTCCTTGAGTGGTTGTTGAATGAATGCCTTCACATGTATTTTTTTGGTCTCTGCAGGAATCCCACCCAATCTCTCCTTAATGAACACACATCGACAGGCAAAATGGGCAGCAATGGCACAAGTGATACCACTGACAACTGCAATAACACAAATGTAACATTCCAGTACTCCCTGTATGCTATCACATATATTGTGGTCTTCATCCCTGGCCTTCTTGCCAACAGTACAGCCCTCTGGGTCTTGTGCCGCTTTATCAGCAAGAAGAACAAGGCCATCATCTTCATGATCAATCTGTCTGTGGCTGACCTTGCCCATGTTCTCTCACTGCCACTGCGGATCTATTACTACATCAACCACCACTGGCCCTTCCCAAGGTTCCTGTGCCTTCTCTGTTTCTACCTGAAGTACCTCAACATGTATGCGAGTATCTGCTTCCTGACATGCATTAGTCTGCAGCGCTGCTTCTTCCTTCTCAAGCCCTTCAAGGCCCGAAACTGGAAGCGTAGGTATGATATGGCCATCAGTGCCACCATCTGGGTTGTTGTTGGAACTGCCTGCTTGCCATTTCCCATCGTCAGAAGTGCAGTCCTGGCTAACAAATCCCAAGATGCCTGCTTTGCTGACCTGGGATACACACAAATGAATGTGGCACCCTCAGTGGCAATGATCATATTGGCTGAGCTGGCTGGCTTTGTGGTTCCTGTTGTCACCATTGCCTGGTGCACCTGGAAGACAGTGATATCTTTACGGCACCCACGTGTGGCCTGTGAGGGGGAAGCTGAGAAGCGGAAGGCTCTTCGGATGGTCTTCATGTGTGCTGGGGTCTTCTTCATCTGTTTCACGCCATACCATATAAACTTCCTTTTTTATACCTTGGTGAAGGAAAAAGTTATCACTAATTGCCCCATTGTTCAAAGCACACACTATTTCCACCCTTTCTCCTTGTGTCTTGCAAGTCTGTGTTGCTGCTTAGATCCAATCCTTTATTACTTCACAACTTCTGAGTTCCGTGACCAACTCTCCCGCCATGGTAGCTCAGTGATCCGATCCCGGCTTATGAGCAAGGAGAGTGGCTCTTCAATGGCAAGCTAAGTAAGCCCATCCCCAAAGACTTGCTTTACTCTTATATTCTTTGGCTTCTCCCTAAACCCATAGAAATAGCCAAGCTGTAGATGGACACTTATTATGAAGGCATTGGGCATAGAAGGAGGTAGAGTTGGGGTTTGTCTGTACTGTTTTTGTTGTTCTGAAATTGAGAACTCTTCTATTTCAGAGAACAAGATTAAAGCCTGACAGATGTTTCAGATGGAAGAGAGAAATTTTTCATCTCGTTGAAAATGTTCTGAGTAAATTGTGGTAATTTCACCCAATGTGTATTTTTTAAAAATATTTTTCTAATGTACATATTTCTTTTCTGTAGAAAAAAACCCAAAAGCTTATCTTTAATTACTATTCAGGAGCCAATGCCTTTTTCCTTCTTTTTGTATCATGTGGATGAAGAAAGCCAGTCTCTTAGATGTGAGGATTACATAAGTAAAGGGGAAAAACAAGAGATAGAATCTGGTCCCTGGTTCCTTTTCTTGAAGAAAGGGGGGATTGGAGCTTACCTCATCTCATCTAGTTGCCAACACTGATATAATTCAGCAGATGAGGACCCAGCTCTTCACTTCACTTTGCCCATGAAGACGCAGATCAGCGTTGGGTCAACATATGTGAGTATAGCTAGAGTGGGATAGCCGAATTTGCCTGTGGTCATTGCACTGGTGTATGGGGTATACCTGGTACTTTGTCTCTTAGCTAAGTCAGACATACAAGATTTGCTGATAATGTCCCATTCTGCAGTGCTCACAGATCCTGGTCCTCAAGGTTCAAACAATCCATTCCATAAAAAAGGATGTTTCACTTTAGGTATTGCCCATGGGGTTAAACCCATTAAGCTAACATAGGAAAAATGAAAAAGAAAAACAATTTTAAGTGAATCAGATAAATTTCTGACTTAACTCCCTCACCCTACACATACATATCCTTACAACTTTACAAATTTCCATAGGGATTTCTTGTACCTCTGCTACATTCCTGGAATGCCAGTGCTTTGATGGACACTCCTGCCATTAAGCTCAGACATGAATAAGTTTGGCATGAGGAAACTGGATGACCCCAAAATTCTGTAGCCATTCTTAGTGGGTAGAGTGGTTAAAGTCAATAACTCATGCTATAGTATAATGAACCTAGATCCTTATCACTTCCTGTGTGAAAGGGAGAAAGAGCAATTGCTAGGAGGACATATTTCCAGCTTCATTTTTGCCAAAGATGATTACTATAATTTCAGGACCATTAAAGAGGATTTCAATATAGGCAGACTGCTTATTTGCATTACCCTCCAGTGAGGGGCCCACACAAAAGAGCTGTTAGCTCAAGTATATTGGTAATACCAAAGGAAGTCAAGGGAGAGAGGTATAGACAAACTAGTTTCTGACCAAAGGGAGCACATGATATGACTATAAATAATGAGAATTCACTTTTTAAAAATACAATATTGTTGATGTCTTTTGTGTTTTTAAATAACATTTCCTGATATGCAAATCAAAGTGCATTGTACATATTGTTGTTGTTCATTCATGTGTCACTCTTCATGACCCTGTAGACCATATCACACCAGTGCTATCCATGGGATTTTCTTGGCAAAGATACTGGAGTCATGCGCCATTTCCTTCTCCAGTGGATTAAGGCAAATAGAGGTTAAATGACTAACTCAGGGTTACATTACTAGTGGATGTCTTAAGCTAGATCTGAACTCAGGTCTTCTGACTTCAAGCCTAGCACTCTATCCACTGAGCCACCTAGCTGCCTCTGCATTGTACATAATACACACTTAATAAATGCTTCTTCATTCATTCATTTGTATGCTGTCCTTCCCAAGGTAGTGTTTTCCTTTGTTAAGAAGAAAAAGGCAAAGCCAAAACAGTGATCATGTATATCAGAATATGCATCATTCTTCATTTGTAATCTGCCTGCCCCTACAAGGAGGGATTGATTTTCTGGTGTGGATGATAAATTCCCATAGAGAAGCTCCAGAAGTGACTTGGACAAGGCAACTGCTTTAGAAGATGGTTTTCATTTTGATCTGTAAGTTCTGGCATATTTATAAATATATCCTGTGACCTTGGGCAAGTCACAACCTCTCCAGGTCTGTTTCCTCAAATAAAGAAGGTTTTGGACTAGATGATTTCTAAGGTTGCTTCCATATGTGAATCTGTGATTCTATGGTCCTGACATCTTAGCCCATTTTCAGACTCCTTTGAAATGGCAAAGAGCAACATGGAGGATTTTTGACTATAATGAAAACACTTTGGATTTTGTGACTCCAAGCTTTGAGTTATTCGCCATTCAAGGCAAAGTTTTTAGGGTTTTTTTGACCCTGTGAAACAAAGGCAGCAGAGAATGGTTAATGTAGTATATGAGGAAACAAATATATACATTTTAAAGAGCTGTGTACCTTGCATTACATTATGGCTATGTTAGAAAGGCTAAAATGACAGCTCGAGAAAGCAGGAATACTATCTGTTTCAAGGCAATAGAAGTGAACAATTAGGGTCTGATGCCTGTGTGTGTAAAAGGATAGTTGCAATGAAAAAATGAGGACAACACAACAGACGTTCCTGGATTTGTTTCTCCAGAAGCTTTCCAGGGGTACTTAGCATCCCCAGATATCTTCTTAAAGATGCCTGTTAACATCTCCCCCAAGGAGCTCTTCCAGAATTCCATCACCCTGTTGTGATGTTCCCATCTTTTGACTAGTTAGAATAATAAGACAGAAATTGTGAAGAAGTATAATAAGAATTTTGTGCCGTGATGTATTATATTCAGTCTAATTGTGTGTTATTGTTACTGGTTGTTGTTTGTTTTGTAAACACTTTTTAACATTTAGCATCAAGGAGGAACATGATTTATATTTCATTAAATAGTTGATTAAACACAGTGTTTGTATTCATGCTTGTAAATGTTGGGTGTCAAGCTAGCTTTTGGTCAGAAGCATGAACTCCCTTTTAAAATACTGTTTCTATGACTAAATAGTTTGGTGTAAACCCTCAGAATCCTGATGAAGTAGCTCATGGGTGTGCCACAATATTCCCTAAACACAATTATTTTTATTTCAAGTCAATTTAATTCAACAAGCATTGATTAAGCATAGGTTACATTATTACTACTGTTGTTATCATCATTATTGTTAATGTTAATATTATTTCAAAGGTGTTCATTGTTAGCCACATAATCCTTTGAAGGAATTGGGGGAAGGATACCTCATAAAAATCAAATAACAAAAGGGTGGTGTAGTTCCCCCCAAACTGGGTGTCACAAGCGTCTAGAGGTTTAACCTCTTGGGACTACATAAAACTAACCAAAAAATAAGGAAGAAGTTAAGGAGATAAATGAAATTTTAGAAAAGAGCAAGCATCTTTTAATTTTATGGTTGCAGACCCTGTCTGCAGTGATCTTTGAGTCCAAGGATATTAAATCTGATACTGCTTCCATTTCTTTTTCCTTTATTTGCCAGAAAGTAATGGTAGCAGTTGCTAAGATCTTAGCTTTTTATGTTAAGCTGGAAGCTAGCTTTTACACTCTTCTCTTTCATCCTCATCAGGAGGCTTTTTAATTCCTCTTCACTTTTTTGCCATCAGATCGGTATCATCTATATATCTTAAATTGTTGATATTTCTCCCAGTAACCCAGTTTTTGATTTTGATTCATTCAGCCTGGCATTTCACATGATAAGGTGACAATATATACGTCCTTGTCATACTCCTTTTCCAATTTTAAGCCAATCAGTTGTTCTATGTTTGGTTTTACTGTTGCTTCTTGACCTGCATATGGGTTCCTCAGGAGACAAGGAAGATGATCTAGTATTTTCATCTCTTTGAGGACTTGTCGCATTTTGTTGTGATCTACACATAGGCTTTTGTGTTGTCAGTGAAACAGAGATGACTTTTTTTGCTGTAACTCCATTGCTTTCTCCATAATGCAGCAAATGTTGGCAATTTGGCAATTTGGTCTTTAATTCTTCTGCCTCTTCAAAAACCAGCCTGCTCTTCTGGCAATTCTTGGTTCATATATTGCTAAAGTCTAAGTTGTAGGATCTTAAGCGTAACTTTGCTGGTATGTGAAATGAGCATAATTGTTCAGTTATTTGAACATTCCTTGACATTATCTTCCTTTAGAATTCAGACATAAAGAGATCTTTTCCAATCCAGTGGCTACAGCTGAATTTTCCAAATTTGCTGGCCTATTGAGTGTAGCATTTTAACAGCGTCATCTTTTAGGGTTTTAAATAACTCAGCTGGAATTCCATCACTTCCACTAGCCCTATTGCTAGTAGTGCTTCCTAAGGCTCATTTGACTTCATTCTCAATGTCTAGCTCTAGATCAGTAACCACACCATTATGGTTATTAGTGATGTTAAGATTTTTCTTGTATAGTTCTGTTGTGTATTCTTGCCACCTCTTCTTAATCTATTCTGAATCTTTTAAATCCCTACCATTTTTGTCTTTTATCATACTCAAAAATTTTTGCATCTTTTCCCTTGATGTTTCTAATTTTCTTGAAGAGATTTCTTGTTTTTCCCGTTCTATGTTTTCTTCTATTTCTTTCCATTTTCACTTAAGAAAACTTTCTTATATCCTACTATTATTCTCAGGAATTCTGCATTCAGTTGAGTACATATTTCCCTTTCTCCTTTACCTTTCACTTTCCCTCTTTCCTCAACTATTTGTAAAGCCTCATCAGACAGCCATTTTGCTTTCTTGCTCTTCTTTTTCTTTAGAATATTTGTTGTTGTCATTGCTGCTTCCTGTACAATATTGTGAACCTCTATCCATACTTCTTCAGACACTCTAACAGAACTAATCCATTAAATCTATTCATTACCTCCACTTCATACTCATAAGGGATGTTATTTAGGACATGCCTATATGGTCTGATGGTTTTCCCTACTTTCTTCAATTTAAGTTTGAATTTTGCAATAAGACGCTCATGATCTTTTCTCATCCTTTTAATGACTATGAGGGTTACTCCATTTCTTCTAAAAGTCTTGCCCACAGTAATATATGTAATGATGATTTGAATTAAACTCACCTGTTCCCATCCACTTAAGTTCACTGACACCCAAGATGTCAATGTTTAATCTTTCCATCTCCTATTTGACCATATACAGCATAGATCTTACATTACAAGTTCCTATGAAATAGTGATCTTTACAGCATCAGACTTTCCTTTTGTGACTAGATGCATCCACAGATGAACTTTCTTTTGGCTTTGACCCATCCACTTCATTAGTACTGGATCTACTTGAAGTTGTCTTTCCCTCTTCCCCATAGCTTATTGGATACCTTCTGACCTGAGGAGCATATCTTTTGATGTCATCTCTTGTATCATTTTAGTACTGCCCTTATGGTTCTCTTGGCAAAGATACTGGAGTGGTTTGCCATTTCCTTCTTCAGTGGATCACCTTTTATCAGAATTCTCTAATATGACCTGACCATCTTGAGTAACCCTTCATGGTATAGCTTATAATTTTATTGAGCTTCACAAGCTCCTCTACCATGACAAGGCAGTGATCTAGAGGGGTGGTATTCATGGGTAGACCAAGACAATACAGTAAAAATAACAATTTTACCTAAATTAATCTACTTATTCAGTACCATAGCAAAGCAAATTGCCAAAAAAAATTCTTCTGGATCTAGAAAAAAATAACAAAATTCATCTGGAAGAATAAAATTTCAAGAATATCAAGAGAATCAACTTTAAAAACTAGGAAGGAAGGTGGCCTAACAATACCAGATGTCAATCTGTATAACAAAGTAGTGACCATTAAAACAATCTGCTACTAGCTAAGAAATAAGAGTGGTAGCTCAGTGCAATGGATTAGTCACACAGTACATAGTAGCAAATGACCATAATAATATAATGTTTGACAGAACCAAAGATCTAAGCTTTGGATCAAGAACTTACTATTTGACAAAAATTTCTGAGAGAACTGGAAAGCAGTTTGGCAGAAACTAGATATGAATCAATATCTCACACAATATGCTGTAAAGCCAATTAGCAGTAGATTTCTGAGAGAATGCTACTGTGAGGAGCTTTTAAGATTCGGATTACACAGTATTAGTGAACACTCTGTTTATTCCATTACAAATCTTTATTCAGTACAATGTTCACAGTTTCAACAGTTC
>JAQQSW010022249.1:0-10496 GCA_028646575.1 Pseudocheirus occidentalis
CATTTGCTGCACTCTAATTCTGAAGGAATTATTCTCTTCAGAACGCTTTTGAGATTCTTTCTCCATCTGCGAAATTTGACTTTATAAGACATTCTTCTCCTCACTGGCTTTCTGAGCCTCTTTTGCCATTTGATTTTATCTATTTTTTAAAGTGTTGTTTTCTTTAGTCAGGTTGTTGACTCTCTTTTCATGGTTTTCTCGCATCATTCTCATTTCTCTTCCCAATTTTTCCTCCACTTCTCTCATTTGTTTTTCAAAGTCCTTTTTAAGATTATCTATAGCTACTAGGCATTCTTCAAGTGTCTTGGAAGCATTTGATGTGGGAGTTCTGACTGTCTTGTCTTCCCCCCATTTCATTCTTTGATCCTTTTTGTCCACAAAAAAGGATTCTAGAGTTTTATTGGTGTTCTTATTTTGCTTCCTTTTCCTCATTTTGGCCAGTCAATTAATTGGTTGGTTTTGTTTTTTTTTACCTTTATGAATCTCTGCTTCCAGCGCGGAAGGCTCTGTTCCAAATCGCTGGTGTTTTCCCAGCTGCCAGAGCTATTAGGGGGGTGTTGCAGCCTCCCCTTGCTTTGGCTTGTTGAAAGCACTCACCAGGACCCCCACCCAAGACCACGATCTGGATCCGGGCTGCTCAACTCAAGAGCTCTTGGCCCTGATCAAACAATTCAGCCCCACTGCAGGATCCACAGGCCAGGGGCTCTGAAGCAGCCCAGTGCAGTCAGCCGCTGGTTACAGCAGTTTCTGCCATTTCCCCACTGCTTCCTTGCCCCAGGGGTAGATTGGTTGAAATGCTTTTCCTCCCCCAAATTTAGCTTTAAAGCTTCACTCACTTTCACTGACCTTTAATCCTGGCTTTTGTAGATTGCTCCAGGTGCTTTAGATCTTCTCTGAAGTAGACTCCCAGTGTGGCTTTGGAGGCTTGGCTCCTCCCAACCCGCCTGGAGCCTGGCCACATGGTGGTTTTAGGCTGGGCTGGTCTCAGCTCCCAACTTGGGATGAGCCCCTTCTGCCAGCTGCCTTTCTTTAATCCCTATTTTTCACCCCTTTCTCTAATCCATGTTTTTCACACTTTGGTAGATGTAGAGATGCTGGAGCCTGTAGATCTTCTCTCTTGTAGACTGGCCATGGCTTACCTGGGCTCCTTCCTCCTGCCCCGGGGCCTGGTCGTGGTTTTGGTTTCAAGCTCGGCTTGCCTTGGCCTCTTGTCCTGCCACGATGATCCCCTGCTGCTGAGCTTCCTTCTGTGAGAGATGTGTTTTCTGTATTTTTTGAGTTTGAGAGTCCTACAATTTGTCCAGCATCATATTTTTATGGGTGTTTAGGATGGCTGCCTTCCAGACTTCTTTAACCATAAATGCCAAAGAGAAACTGAAAAGTCAGTGGGGAACTGTGTTAGAACTGGGTGACTGAAGGGCATGGTTGGGCCCCTGCCCCTAGGGCAAGAGGTGGTGCAGGCATCAAGTATGCAGCTGCTGCCTTTTGGCTGCCTCTGGAACTCTTGTGCTTCAGATCATAGGGGCACAAAGCTACCATTCAGAGGGTAATCCTCTTGCTTTGACCTGCTTGGATCTGGGTTGTTGTCTTGGGCAGTGGTCCTGAAGTGAGAAATAACAGTTTCTCAGATCCTGTGGTGGCTGTAGAGAGGGAACTGTCCTCAGACCTCTGACAACATTTGCAAAAATCCCCAGTAATTTGAGACAAAACTCTTTCCACTTTGGAAGCAGAGTTCTACCATGGCAAAGATCTCAAAAGTCAAGTAATCATCTGGCAAGATAAGCAAGCAGAAAAACAGCAATCAGACCAGGCAATCCTTTTCTGGGGACAAAAAGGGATCAAAACATTGTACCAGAAGAAATCAACAAAGTCAGAACTCCTGTATCAAAAGCCTCTGAGAAAAACGTAAACTGGTTACAGGCTCAAGAAAGGTTTTGAAAATCATGTAAGAAAAGAAAATTGGGGAACAGAAATGAGGATAACACACTAGAATCATGAAATGTGAGTCAATAGCCTACTAAAGGAGACCCAAAAAATACTGAAGAAAATAACACCTTAAAAAGAGACTAACTGAAATGGCAAAATAGGCCCAAGAAGCCAATGAGGAGAAAAATGCCTTAAAAAGCCTATTTGGGAAGAATGAAAAGGAATTAAAAATCTCACTGGAGAGAATTATTCCTTCAAAATGAAATTGGAGCAAATGGAATGTAATGATTTCATGAGAAATCAAGATATTATAAAACAGATCCAAACAAATGAAAAAATAGAAGGCAATGTGAAATATCTTATTGAACAAACCACTGATCTGGAAAATAGATCCAGGAGAGATAATTTAAAAATTACTGGAGTATCTGAAAAAAATCTAAGAAATCATGCTTCAAGAAATTCTCTGGGATAATTGCCCTGATATTCTAGCACCAGAGGGCAAAATATAAATCAAAAGAATTCTCCAACTGCCTCATGAAAAAGAGCCCCAAAAGAAAACTCCTAGGAATATACTTGCCAAATTCCAGAGTTCCCAAGTCAAGGAGAAAATATTACATGCTGTTAGGAAGAAGCAATTTGAGTATTGTCGTAACTCAATCAGGATGACACAAGATCAAGTTTCTTCTACATTAATGGACCGAAGGACTTGGAATATGATATACTGGAGATCAAGGGAGCTAGGATTAAAACCAAAAATCACCTACCAAGCAAAACTGAGTATAATGCTTCAGGGGAAAATATAGTTATTCAATGAAATAGAGGACTTCCAAGTATTATTGATGAAAAACCCAGAGCTGAACAGAAAATTTGACATTTGAATACAAGAAGCAAGAGAAGCATGAGAAGGTAAGCAGGGAAAAGAATAAGGAACTTATTAAAGTTGAACTATTTACATTCCTACATCAAAAAATGATAATTGTAACTCATGAGCCTTTTGTCATTATGAATATAGTTGAAGAAACATATATGTATATGTGTATATCCCTCCATATATGTATATACTTGCATATATATATATATATATATATATATATATATATATATATATATATATATATATATGGGTGTATGTGTGTATAAATGCATATGTGAGTGGGTGTATATGTGTGTACATGTATGCAGAGACAGAGGGCACAAGATTAGTTCAAAAGGAAGGAATAATACCTAAAAATTAAAATGAATGGATGAGAGTGGAATGTAATGAAAGAGAAAGGGAGAGATCAATTAGAATACATCATCTCACATAGAAGAGGCAAATGAAAACTGTTGCAATGGAGGGGAAGAGTAGGAAGGTGAAGGGGGATGGATCAGCAACATAAACAGTCAATTGGGTATCATACCCTACAGGGATGTAGGGGGGAAAGGGATAAGATGGGGATAATAGAAGGGAGGGGAGATTAGGGGAGAGGGTAGTTGGAAGCCCACACTTTTGAAAAGAGAAAGGGTCAAAGTAGAAAATAGAATAAGTTGGGGCAGGGGGGATAGGATGGAGGGATATATAGTTAGTCTTTTACAATATATCAACCATGGAAATGTTTTGTGTAACTACATGTGTTCAATGTACATTGAACTGCTTATCTTCCCAGTGGTTGTGGGTGAGGAGTGAAGAAGTGGAAGAATCTGGAAATCGATATTTTAAAAACAAATGTTAATTTTTTTCATGCAACTGGGAAATAAGGTATGCAGGCACTGGGGTATAGGAATCCATCTTGCCCTACTAGAATGTTGTAGGGAGTATGGGGGAGGATAAAAGAGAGAGCAGACTAGGGGAAGGGGTATTCAGTAGGCTTGCTATTTTGGGTTTGGGGGATAGGGGAAAGATGAGGAGAATATTTGTCACTCAAAATATTGTGGAAATGAACAGCGAAGACTTAAAGAAATAAAAAATAAAGAATAAAAATAAGAACACTAGACAATATAAGAATAAATGGAATTTTCTTTGTAAGTAGTATTTAAAACTATCAGTAGGCTTTTTTCATAATGGGGATGAGCCCAAAGCATTCCAAGCAGGATAAAGGGTGAGACAAGGTTGCCCATCATTGGTGGCAGCTAGGTGGTACAGTAGATATAGCATCTGGACCCCAAAAGACCTGAGTTTCAATCTGATTTCAGAGACTTTATACTCCCTATTTTTGTGACCCTGGACAAGTCACTTAACTCTGATTACCTCACCAAGAAAAACAAAACAAAACAAGACATAAAATAAAGAGAAAACAACACATGACCAGTATCACCACAATTGTTTAATACTATACTAGAAATGTTATATTTAGCAATAAGATTAGAAAAAGAAATTGGAAGAATTAGAATAGACTGAGAGGATACAAAACTTTCATTCTTTGTAGGTGGTATGATGGTATACTTAGGGAATCCTAGAGAATCAAGCAATTACTTGAAATAATTTATATCTTTATTTTTAAGTTTAATTTATTTATTTTCTTGTTTACATCATTTATTTCCATGAGATTACCCAGTTTAGAGTGTATGTCATTCTTTCCCTAAGCCAAATCCAATTAGAGTAAGGTTGACCCTTTTCCTTTTGCCTTCCTGTTCTTACCCTCCCCTTGATCTTCTATATGAGATGATTAACCCCATTCTGTCTCGCCCTGTCTCCTCTCATTCTATTCCTCTCTCACCTCACAATTTCACCTTTTGAAGCAGTGGCTATCAACCTGTGGGTTGTGTCCCCATTTGGGGGTCAAATGACCCTTTCACAGGCCTAACATGACTCTTTCACAGGGGTTGCCTAAGACCATGGGAAAACACATGCTTCCAATGGTCTTAGGAACCAAGACACTGCACTTCTATCCATCTCCAGCTGGGTCTACCCACATGCAGATATGCCCACATACAGATATTAAAAGGTCATGGCATAGGCAGGACGTGGACAACCCAAACTTGGGTGCAATCCCCCAGGCAGGCTCAGAGCCCCAATGTGGCAGCCTGACCTACCAGGAAGGCCCCAGACACCCACAGTGGCAGAGTGCCAAGAGGCCGTCGCTGGATGTGGCCTGCTGATCAACCAACTACGATGGCCATTCCCAGGCCTATCACCACATAGTGGGGATTGGATGGAGCTGGGTAAGAGACAAAGGAAGGGCCTGTGGCTCGGGCAGCAACTACCTCAAGTACTATGCATTCTCGAGGAAAATTGCCCTGATATTTTAGAACCAGAGGGCAAAATAGAACTTGAAAAAATTGACCAAACAACTCTTGAAAAAATTTGATCCCCCAAAGGAAACTCCTAGAAATGTAATAGCCAGGTTCTGGAATCCCCAGATCAAGGAGAAAATATTAAATGCTGCCAAGAGGAAACAATTGTGAGACTGTGGAAATACAATTAGGATAACTCAGGATCTGGCAGCATCTACGCTGAAGGATCAAAGGGCCTTGAACGTGATATTTCAGAGATCAAGGGAGCAAGACTAAAACCAAGAATCAGATACCCAGCAAAATTGAGTACAATGTTCCAGGAGAAATTATGGTGATTCAGTGAAGTGGAGGACTTTCAAACATTCTTGCTGAAAAAACCAGAACTGAACAGAAAATTTGACATTCAAACACAAGAAGCATGAGAAGGTAAACGTGGAAAAGAAACCATAAGGAATTTATCAAAGTTGAGCTATTTACATGCCAAAATGTAAAAACAATAATACTAACTTATGAAACTTTTCTTAGTATGAGGACATATGGAGGGAATGCAAATGTGTGTGCGTGTCTGTGTGCATATATGTATATGTATATATGTATACCTACACATATGTCTATATAGGAGGGTATATATGCATATGAATACATATCTGAGCATTTGTGCATATGTGCACATAGAGAATACAGGATCAATTGAATACAAAGGTATGATACTTTAAAAGGTGAAATTCTGAGGTTTGAGAGGACTAGAATGAGAGGAGACAGGGAGAGACAAAATGGGGTTAATCATCCTATATAGAAGAGGCAATGGATAACTGTTACAACTTTACTTTCATTTACTCTCATTGAATTTAGCTTAGTGAAGGAATTACATAAAATCTAAACTGGGTATCTTGCCACCCAGGAGAGTAGAGAGATGGGGATGAGGGCGGGATGACACAGGGGAGGACAAGGTCAAGGGGAGGGTTGCTGGAAGCACACACTTCAGTAAAGGGAAAGGGACAGGGTAGAGAATAGAACAAGGGGGGGTGGGATAGGAAGGAGGGTCTCTCACAATATGTTCACGGTGGAGATGTCCTGTGTAATTACACATCTATAGCCTGTATTGAATTGCTTGTCCTTCCAGTGGGGGCGAGTGACAAGGGAGGAACCAAAAGAATCTAAAATTTAAAGTTCTACAGTCAGATGTTAAAAATATACAAACATACATACACACACATATAATAATTATTATTAACTATATGCAACTGGGAATTAAGATATATAGGCACTGGGCCAGGGAGACCCACCCTACCCTCCCAGAAAGTTAGAGGGCCATTGGAGGAGGACATAAAAGACAGCAGATTGGGGGAGGGACTTTAGAGTGGGACCACTGTTTTGGGGTTGGAGGTGAGCAAAAGACAGAAAGAAAATTTGTAACACAAAATCTTGTGGAAATCAATGATGTAGAGAAGAAAATAAATAAAAACATAATTAATTAAAAAATAAAGTTACTGTAGACATTATAAAATATTAGGGAATCTACCTGCCAAAAAAAACCTCAGTACCTTTATGAACACAACTACAAAACATGTTTCACAGAGGTAAAATCAGATCTAACCAATTGGAAAAATATCAATTGCTAGTGGTGGGGTTCAGCTAATATAATACAAATTACATTTTTACCTAAATTAAATTACATATTTAGTGGCATACCAATCAATCTACTAAAAAATTTTACTGAGCTAGAAAAAATAGTGACAAAATTCAATTGGAAAAACCAAAGGTCCAGAATATCAAGGCAGTTAATGAAAAGAAATGCTAGGGAAGGTGGCCTAGTCATACCAGATTTTAATCTGTATTACAAAGCAGCAGTCATCAAAACTACTTGGTACTGGTGGAAAAATAGAGTAGTGGATCAATGGAATAGATTGTGTACTAATGACTCAGTAGTCAATGATTATAGTAATATACTGTTTGACAAGCCCAAAGACCCCAGTTTTTGGGATAAGAACTCACTATTTGACAAAAACTTCTGGAAAAGCTGGAATATAGTAGGGCAGAAACTGGGCATAGACCAGCGTCTAACGCTGTTCACCAAAGTCAAGTCCAAATGGGTACATGACCAAAGTATAAAGGCTGATACTGTAAATAATTTGTGGAAGCCAGGAATAGTCTACTTGTCAGATTTATGGAGTAGGGAAGACTTTATTACCAAAGAAGAGTTAGAGCATTATAAAATGTAAAATGGATAATCTTGATTATATTAAATTTAAAAAATTTCTGTACAAACAAAGCCAGTGTTACCAAGATTAAGAGTGAAGTAGGAAACTGGGAAAAGATTTTTTCGAACAGTGTCTGGGATAAAGTCCTCATTTCTAAAATATACAGGGAATTATGTAAAAACTATAAGAATGCAAGTCATTCCCCAAGTAATAAATGGTCAAAGGATATGAACAGGAAATTCTCAGAGGTAGAAATTAAAGATATCTTTAAGCATGTGAAAAAATGCTCTAAATCACTCTTGATTAGAGAAATGCAAATCAAACAACATTGAGGTACCACATCTCACCAGCCAGATTGGCTAAGATGAGAAAACAGGAAAATTACAAATGTTGTAGAGGATGTAGAAATATTGGAACACTAATGCATTGTCAGTGGAGCTGTGAACTGATACAACCATTCTGGAGAGCCATCTGGAACTATGCCCAAAGGGCTATAAATAATTGCATATCCTTTGACCCAGTAACAGCACTTCTGGGGCTGTATCCTAAAGAGATCATAGAAGTGGGAGGAAGACCCATATGCATAAAAATATTTATTGCAGCTCTCTTTGTGGTGGCAAAAAACTGGAAATTAAGGGGATGCCCTTCAATTGTGGAATGGATAAACAAGTTGTGGTATATGAATGTAATGGAATACTATTATGGTGTAAGAAATGGGGAGGAGATGGACTTCATATTTACCTGGAGAGGCTTATAAAATTTTATGCTAAGTGAGAAGAGCAGAACCAGGAAAAATTTGGACACAATCACAGACACATTGTATGTGTGATGACCAATCATGATAAACTGGACTCTTCTCAGTAACGCACAGCTATAAGACAAGAAAACTTGAAATTCAAGGGACTCTGGAACTGAATCTTGTAAACTAAAAGTAAATAAACAAATATATTTAATTAAAAAATAAATTAATTATGAGTGATCTGGATCTGGAGAACTCAAAAATAAAAGGCAGTAGGAAGGCTGAGAACCATTGTTATAATGTATCATCCTGTCCTATTGAATTGATCCTGTGCCCTCTATGTACACGTATTGTAAAGCCAAGCACAAGCAGATTCCCAAAAGAATGCTACAATGAACAGCTTTTAAGATTCGGATTACACACTAATAGTGAGCACTCTGTTTATTCCATTACAAATCAAAATTCAGTACAATATTCACAATATAATATTCTCAATATTACATAGTATTACAGAAAGTCACAATATTTAGAACAAGGTTTCCCAAAGGGGAAAACACTTCTCACGTAAAGATTCAATGAACAATTCACAGTATACCAATCTTCCACTCATGGGGCAACCATTAACTTAATCTGTCACTCATCTACCAGTCAGGCACTAAGCTAGATTGCCAATTGCTAAATATCATTAGTCCCTAATACAGTCATTAGAAAACCACACAAACTTTCCACCGCTTGATTTCCAGCAAACCTTATTTTAGTCCAAGGGGAGGCCTTTCCTTCATCTTGACTCTGGGAGGTCTCTCTGATTCCCTGGGTCTCCTTCCTTTTCTTTTCTTTTTCTTTTTTTCTTTTTATTTTTAATGTAATAATTTTTATTTGTTTTCTTGTTTACATAGTTCATTTTCATAAGATTTTTGAGTTACAGATTTTCTCCCCATCTTTCCCCTACACCAACCCAAAACAGCGATCCCACTGTGGAGCCCCTCCCCTGGTCTGCTCTCTAAATTTCTGGTAGGGCAGGGAGGGTCTCCCTATCCCAACCCCTTTATATCTTGATTCCTAGTTGCAGGTATTGCAGAGCTTTAAATTCTAGATTCTTTCGGTTCCTCCCCTGTCACCCACCACCTGCTGGAAGGACAACCAATTCAAAACAGGCTGTGTAGGTGTGATTATAAAGGACATCTTCATAGTAGCCATATTGTGACAGTGATCATATGTCCCTCCTTCCTATCCCCTCTTTGTTCTGTTCTCTACCCTGTCCCTGTCCCTTTATTGAAGTGTAAGCATCCAGCATCCCTCCCCCAGGCCCTCTCATCCCAATGTGCCCTACTCTCTTGTGTGGCATGATGCCCACTTTAGAGTTTATGCCATTTCTTCCCTAAGCCAGATTCGAAAGGAGTAAATGAAAGTAAAGTTGTAACAGTTATCCCTTGCCTCTTCCACACGGGACAATTAGCCCCATTTTGTCTCTCCCTGCCTCCTCTCATTCTAGTCCTCTCCCACCTCAGAATTTGCCTTTTAAAGTATCATCCCTTCATATTCAATTGATCCTATGCCCTCTATAAACCCATATATACACATGCTCATATATGTATTCATATGCATATATAGCCTCCTATATGTGTGAGTATACATATATAACTATTTGTATTCCCTTCACCTATCCTCATACTAAGAAAAGTTTCATAAGTTACTATTATCATTTTTCCATATTGGCATATAAATAATTCAAATCTGATAAGTTCCTTATGACTTCTTTCCCATGTTTACCTTCTCATGCTTCTTGTGTTTGCTTGTCAAATTTTCTGTTCAGTTCTGGTTTTTTCAGCAAGAATGTTTGAAAGTCCTCCACCTCATTGAATGACCATATTTTCCCCTGGAATACTATGCTCAATTTTGCTGGGTAGTTGATTCTTGGTTTTAATCCCAGTTCCCTTAATCTTCAAAATATCATATTCCAGGCCCTTGTATGACTCATTGTAGAAGCTGCTAGATCTTGGGTTATCCTGATAGTGCTTCCGCTATATTCAAATGTTTTTCTCTTGGCAGCCTGTGATATTTTCTCCTTTAACTAGGTATTCTGGAACCTGGCAATAACATTTCTAGGAGTTTTCTTTTGGGATTCTTTGTGAAGAGGGGATCGATGAATTCTTTCAAGTTCTATTTTGCCCTCTGATTCTAAAACCTCAGGGAAATTTTCTTTGAGGATTTCTTGAAGGATGCTTTCCAAGTTCTTTTTCTGGTCATGGGTTTCAGGTAGACCAATGATTTTCGAATTGTCTCTCCTGGATCTATTTTCCAAGTCAGTGGTTTTGTCCAGGAGATATTTCACATTGCTTTCTATTTTTTCATTTCTTTGTAACTGTTTAATAGTATCTTGGTTTCTCATAAAGTCATTAGCTTCTACTTGCTCCACT
>JAQQSW010022250.1:0-10495 GCA_028646575.1 Pseudocheirus occidentalis
GAGGTGTGAGAGGACTAGAATGAGAGGAGACAGGGAGAGACAAAATGGGGTTAATCATCTCCCATATAGAAGAGGCTAGGTATAACTGTTACAGCTTTACTTTCAATTACTCTCATTGAATTTGGCTTAGGGAAGAACCAAAAGAATCTAGAATTTAAAGCTCTGCAATACATGCAACTAGGAATTAATATATACAGGCTCTGGGGTAGGGAGACCCTCCCTGCCCTACCAGAAAGTTAGAGAGCAGATTGAGGGAGGGGCTTTACAGTGGGATTGCTGTTTTGGGGTTGGGGTAGGGGAAAGATGGGGAGAAAACTTGTAACTCAAAAATCTCATGGGAATGAATGATGTAAACAAGAAAACAAATAAAAATTTATATTAAAAAAAGAAATACTAAAAAAATCGGACGAATGAAAAAAATGAAGAGAATGTGAAACATCTAATCAGAAAAACAACTGATGTAGAGAACAGATCAAGGAGAGAACATATAATAATTGTCAGACTACCTGAAAGCTATGATCAAAAAAAGAATCTTGATACAATATTACAAGCAATTATAAAGGAAAATTGTCCTCCAGTTCAAGAATAAGAAGGTAAAGCAGAAATAGAAAAAAATCATATCTATTGAAATTCTTCCCTTCGTTTAAAGCTCAGTTCAGGTACCACTTGCTTTGTTAAACCTCTGATGCTTGCAGCACAAAATAATATTCTCCCTGCTTTAATTTTCCTAGAATACTTTGTCTTGTTTGTCCCATCATATCCTAACTTCCACTATAAGTATTCACATTTTATATCTGTTCTAGTAGACTGTAAGCTTTTTTAAGGACAGAAATCCTCTTGTTTTTTATCTTCAGATACCCATCATCTAATACAGTACCTTATACACAGTAGGTACTTAAAATTATTTGTTGAAGTGAATTGACATTATCATCTGACTTATGAAATTTGGTGCTCATAATTACAGCATTCTATCATAAGCTGAAGTCTTGAATCAGGGAAAGGTTACTCAAATGGCTTCCCAACAGGTCAATCACAATCTACCAATAGATCTTTACTTAAAAGACAAGTCTAGGTCAGTTGTCTACCATAACCATCACCTCGCCCTATCCCCATTATCACTTTGCAATATGACCCTTGTTTTTCATCTTTTTAGCCCCTGAAAAAAACATAAAACCTCAGGTTAAGGGTTGGGGTGGGGTTTTTTTTTTGGCCTTTCTTTGTATTGTTAGCACTTAGCACAATGTCTAACATACAATAGTTGCTTAATAAATGCTTGTTGACTTGACTTAAGAAGCCCTAATCTATCTTGATCTCTTCTTTTTACAAATGAAGACACTAAAGCTCATAGGGGTTAAATAATTTCCCCAAAGTTACCTTGGTAGTAGAGCCAGGATTTGCCTCCAGATACAGTATACTTTCCACTGTATCATCTTTCCTCTCATCATTACTTCCTACTGAAATGTTGTTTGGATGGGAAAAAAAAAGACAACTTGTCTAGGCTTCTCAAGTACTGGGTGGAGTCTGTTAGTCCTTTCTTGTGCTTGCTTTCATAGTCTCCTGCCAGTTATAGCTTGGCTGACTTTTTATATGTTATGCAGGGACTGCTGTTGCTTGTAGTTCAACAAATTCTGAATTGGCACAATTCACTGTAGTCCTGGGCAGCATCGAGGTAGGGATGAGGGAATGTGGGGGTGGGGAGAGGGTGGAGATGGGTTTCAGAAACGTCAGGAGCCAATGACAAAGCTTGTAGGTTTTTGACTTAGCCAACTTGGCCAATGAATGGCCTCGGTTCCAGAGCTGGTTGTCCAGGCCCTGGCTCTGGCTAGCAACGGTACTTACAGTACATCTGGTAAAACCCTCCTCCTCTGTGTTAACTTATTTTAGGCTTCACGGATATTACACAAAGTCAGAAGCCAGGCCTTTCATTGGTAGAGAGAAACCTAAACCTCCAACCACAGGCGTATTTTTCTCTGGGGCATAGGGCAAATGCAATTACATCTGTGACCAATTTGCACAGCTGGGAATGCAGCCTTCTGACAGAAACATTTATCTGAGATTTGATTCTCCAAGGAGCTGGAGATCCATACAGGAAGTAAGCTTCAGAAAGCATTAGTTGTCTCTGTGTGAAGGTAAGAGGGACCTTAATAAAAATGTTGTTCACTAGTGCCTTTGCAAGCTCCCAATGAGGGTCTGCCTTCTACTCAACCCCAGGCAGTTTTCTAAAAAAGAAGTCACAAATACAGACAAGGAGATGTAGCTGCTGTTGGCCCAAATACAGCACTTACACAAAGCAATAGTGGAGAGAATGCTGGCCTGGGGCTTGGAGAGCCAGTATGGGCCCAGCTCTGCCCCCTTGATCCCTGAGTGACCTCAGGCTAATCTTTTTTATCTTTCTGCTCCTCAGTTTACTTATCTGTAAAATGTCTGGGTTACACTAAGTGACCTCCAGACTCTCTGATGCTCTTGAGGTTGTTGATTAATATCAACAGGTATTATAGCTGAGTAAAATTTCTTAGTAATATCGCACAACCCAAAGGGTGAGGTGGGGCAGAAAGAATCATAATGTTCTAAATGTTGGAGAAGTGTGGGTGTGTTTACGTGCCACTCAGCTGTGGTTAGTATGAAAAAAAGATGTTGTATGGATATGTTGGATAAGCATCGTGGTTACTCAGGACTAACTTCTAAAACTAGTGCTGGAATTGGGAAATATAAAGGAACCAAACCAATCTCTGACCTCAAAGGGCTTACAATCTAGTTGGAAAAATAAGGTATGAGTATAAAGGGGTAAATAATTTTGTTCCACTTTCCCACCCAGACTTCAATAAACTATTTTTCTTAATATTTTATTGATATCTTGTTTTTACATTATCTTGGCTTCCAAATATGTCCTTTCTTCCTGTCATCCTTTGTAACAAAGGATTAAAAAGAAGAGGGAAAAAAAAACATTCAGCAAAACTAACCAAGATACCTCCAAGTTTGAAAGTATATGAAATATTCCATATCCCTAATCTCCCAGTCAAAAGTATTTATTAAGACATTACTGCATGCCAAGCACTAAGGATACAAATACTATCAAGGAGTTTACATTCTAATAAGGGAAGTTGAAAAGAGAAGTATGGTGGCCAAAGCCAGGAGAATGAAGGAAAACTCATCTGGGCCCTTCCTCCAAGTAGAAATCCTGG
This sequence comes from Pseudocheirus occidentalis, assembly GCA_028646575.1. Taxonomy (NCBI): domain Eukaryota; kingdom Metazoa; phylum Chordata; class Mammalia; order Diprotodontia; family Pseudocheiridae; genus Pseudocheirus; species Pseudocheirus occidentalis. Next base: position 3,183 of record JAQQSW010022250.1, read on the forward strand.
GAGTAATTCATCAATGGGAAGAGCCAGAAGGCAGCTAATGTATAACAGAGGCTCAGTGCACTTTTTTTTTTCTATTTTAAAAGGTCAAGCATCAACAAACACAAATATTTTCATAAACAAAGAACAGAAAAAGATTACACAGGAAACCATACTGTATGCATACATACATGTATATGCATGTAAACACATGTGCTCACACACATGTACATACACATGTACACACATGCACATATATACGTGTGCCTATACACAGACACACGTATGTATAACTGTGTGTAGGTGTGTGTATATTGTACAAGTACTTTTATATATTAACCCAAGTTGTATGTGTATGTGTATGTATATGTGTGTGTATGTATACAGTTTGGGTTTTTTAAAGTATGCCCTGTTTGTTTTCTAGATGAACTTCTTATATGAATTCCTATTTCTGATAAATGTTCTGTTGATGTAATTCTTTTAAAAAAATTTCTTTTAAAAATTTTGTATTTATGTTAATATTTTAAAATTTATGGTATAAAAATCACTTCTATAATATAGTGCAATAATTATTTTAAAAATCTTTATCAATAAGCCTTACTCTCTCTCCTCTCCACAATTCTCCTAAAATCAATGCCTTTTAAAAATATCGATTCAAAGATATTAGATATTACAGTCAAGAGATTGGAGTTACAGTTAAATTCTCTGGGTCTCAGTTTCCTCATCTGTAAGATATAGCTGCTGATACTATTCCTAACTACTTCCTGGGGTTGTTTTGAAAATCAAATGAGATTGTATATTTAAAGTATATAAATCAATGTAAGTTATGATTATGGGTATAAGGTAAGGAGTCTGTAAAAGAATTAACTCCCTTAGGGAAAGTGTTCCATGTCCCCAGATGTCCCATGTTTTCTCCTTCCATGTCCTTCTTTTCTTCTCTGGCCCAGCTCTGAGACTTACTGTGGCTGCCACCGGGGAGTGGCTAGGATACCCCCTCCAGTCCAGTGCAGAAAAATAGTACAAGGCAACTGAGGAAAACAAAACATAACAAAATCCAGGAAAGACTATAAATGAATAGATAAGAAGAGGGCAGATTCTTCACCTTAAAATAAAAAAATTATCATCTTAAAATCCTTCAATATTGAGTCTTACCACAACAGTATTTTCCCATTTCCACTGTGCTCAGCAATTCACAAAAACATTTTCATCTCTATATCTGGAATATGTAAATAAACTGTAATATAAATCTCAAATAAATTATACATAAGAATCCCTAGTGAGTCTCATACTGACTCAGAAAACCACATATGAACATTATCTATGTTCTATTGTATTTTTATTTGGTCAAGTATTTCCCAATTACATTTTAATCTGTTTCACTTTCTCTTAAGAGTTGTTTCAATGTGGCCTATGTTATGTGTCTGACAACTATGTTGTAGACTATTTTCATATGTGGGCTGGAGTCCCCTGCAGTCTCCATGACTCTTTCTGAGAGTCCTCAAGGTCAAAACTATTTTTGTAATAATACTAAAATTTCTAAATGATAAATATCAATAGTTATAACTCACATAAGCAAAACCTCTTGGTTGGAGAGGAGGCCCTCAATAGCTTTTAAGGGTGTAGAGGGGTCCTCAGATTAAAAAGTTTGAGACTCAATGTTGTAAATGTATTCTAGGTGTCAACTTCTTCTGACCTGACCCAATTCCTTCACAAAATCATATTTAGAGTGAGAGGTAGAGGTACTCAGAGAAAATGAGATTAGGACCAGTAAACCACAGTGACAGCACCGCCATTCCCCCTAAATAAATAGGTCAAGTTCCCTACAAAGAAAGAGAAAGTTGTGGAAAAGATAGTAATTCTAGAGTTGGATCTCAGGGACAATCTAGTCCAATTTGTCATTGTACAGGTAAGGAAAGCAAAGGCAAGAGGTTAATTGACTGGTCCAAAGCACACAGAGAGTCCGAGACAGAAACAGGGACAGAAACTGACTGCATAGCCAGTGCTTTTTTCACTATACCAAGATTTTGTATATCAAAATGTATATCAAAGACTAGTTTTAGAAATTATGTGACCTTGGGCCAATCACTTAATAATCACTTACTTGCTCTGAACCTCAGTTTCCTCATCCATTAAGAGGGAGTGATGACATTTGCAGCATCTACATTGAAGGTGAGGGAATACTCTTTGCAAAGATTAGATAACACTATTTTAAATGTCAGCTGTTATTAGAAGTTTTGTTTACCAACATTTCCCACTGTGAGCTGAATAAGATGTATGGCTTTTGCCAGACCACCCAGAACCAGCTGCACCCTGGAGTTTACAAAACATTTTCTAGTATGTATCTCAAAGGTTGGCTTGGGTGGTTTGGGCCCCATTTCTTCAGGAAGAAAGCTTCCAATTAGGTATTTTTGTAGACTCCTTAAAAATCATTCTGGGTTGTAGCCTCTGCATCTTCTTCTCTGATCTTCCCAGGAAAGTTTCCAGGGATGCCTTGAAGTTTGGACACATTTGCCATTGACCTTCGATTGTTAGACAGAAACCACCATGATCCTGTATCTGGGAACAACATCAAGTGGGACCAACAACTTCAGAAACCAGATAAATAAGCATCCTGGAGCATAGACAGACTAAGCAAAGGGGGCTTTTGTGCTAGAGTCTAAAAAGGTGAGAGGGCCATTCAAAGGCTGCCAGCAGTCAAAATAGGCTAGCCCTGGCAAGGCTGGTGGATGGGATCCAGTCCTTAGCAAACATCCATTCCCAAACTCCCTGAAGTGCACCATTGATAAAACGCCTGGAAAAGAGGGTAGATGACACAGGGAACAGCACTGATAGAATGGCTTTAATGAGCCAAAAAATGTGGTTTCAAGAACCCCCAGTTTCAAATGCTGAGGCTCAGCTCTCTGCCAACCAACATGGAAATTTGTTTTCATTGAAGCAAACACCCAGGCCTGGGAGGCGGCTCTTGTCAGCTTCACGTTCAGCTTCTTGTGAGAAAAGACATGTCTGAACTGAAAGAGGATTGTTGAGCGGTCTGAATATGGAACGGGGTTTAGGGGCCCAGGGAAAACTTAGCTGAGATCTTGAAGTTGTTTGGTCAGGGTCTTATAGAGGCTCTCTGGAGGTAGAGGGTGTTTATTATACAGTGAAGTATGGGTTATTCATTGGGCTGGTTGTTGTTGTTGGATTAAGTGACTTTTGATTTCTCCTCCCATTCCTCCTTTAGTGTTTACTGCCCTTCAACCCATTCACTGTTTAGCTGTCTAGTGAAGGGGAGGAAAGGAATCTGAAGAGAAATTCAAAGCCACATGTTTCCTACCCTGGCAGCAGTTCTGGTAAAAGGTCTGGTTTGGGAGGAGAGATGCCAGCTGTCAGGGCCCCACCTCTATTTTTCTACTGTAAGAATAGCTGGACTCCTTTGATTAAGTTGCACAATTGCAGAGTGTGGGAATTCTAATTAGATCTCAACAACAAGTACATATTAAATTCCTACTATTAACCAGGCACAATACTAGACTTTGGGGATACAAGGACAAGCAATGAAAGTCTATCCTCTATCCTTAAGGATCTTCTATTCAAAGACAATGGTTCCCAACTTTTTATTTTGTTCTTCAAACCTCTTTCAACAATAACAACAAAAATGTGTTGTGAATCCGAAGGGTAACTTCAGACACTACTTATAATTTTTTTTTTTTTGCTTTTTGGAGGGCAATTGGGGTTAAGTGACTTGCCCAAAGTCACACGGCTAGTTTTTGTGTTAAGTGTCTGAGGTTGGATTTGAACTCAGGTCCTCCTGACTCCAGGGCTGGTACTCTATTCCCTGTGCCACCTAGCCGCCCCTACTTAAAATATTTATGAACAATTATTTAGTATATCATCATTGTGAAGTCCACTAAATAATGAGAACCACTGTTCTAAAATATAATATATGCAGAAAAATAAATACATGTAATTTCAGAAGGAAGAAAATACTACAGAGGAATTGGGAAAAGCTTCCTGTTAGTAGGAGATGGCCCCTGAGCCAAGGCTCCTAAGCTAAAGATTCCAAGAGGTAAAGGTGAAGAGGGAGAGCATTCCAGGCATGGGGTACAATCCATACAGAGGCACAGAGAGGAGAGGTGATTATAATTCTGAGAGCAGTCAATAGTTTTGTTTGACTGGAGTGGAGAGTGCACGAAGAAGAGCAGCATGAAATGTCAGGAAAGGTAGGTGTAAACCCGAGTGTGGAAGCTTCATATAATGCATTGCTTAGGAAAAGGAGATCTTGGCACACCATCAATAATTCTGAACATGGAGAGAAGCGAACACCTACAGAGACCTCTGGAAAAGCAGACAGGACCTGGACCAACACTAAAAGCAATCTGGAATCATTCAGCAGGGAGGCCTCTTCATCATAAAAAGAAGTATGGGCTGTTCCAGTAATTAAGATTCCTCCCACAGCTAGCTGCCTTAACCTCGGGGCCTCAAAGCACTCTGCTGGTAATGAATGTGTGACTTACTTCCCTGGTAGCCTCACCCAGGAACTGGATTAGTGGCAAGCCATAATTTAGAGACCAGACTGAGGAAGCCTGCTTGGAGGAATGAAGGCATTTGTTGTAGGTTATAACATAACGTTAGAGCATGAGAACGAAAGGAGAAGAAAGGTGAAATATGCTAGATATATTGTAGTAAAAACTTTTATCCTTTACATCATAACCTTTCCTTGCCATTCCCATTTGGAATATGGAATTTTAGAGCTGAAAGGGACCTTAGAATCCAACACGTCCAACCCACTTATTTCACAGATGTGGAAATGAGGCATAGAGAGTTTAAGTAATTTGCCCAATGTCATACTGCTAATTAACAGTAGAATCAAGCCTGATACCTAGGTTTTCTTAGAGCAGTACTTCTCAAACTCTTTGGTCTTAGGACCCCTCTAACACTTTAAAAAAATTAAAAATTATTAAATAACAAAGAACTTTTGTTAATGTGAGTTCCATATTTATCATATTTGAAATAAAAACATCTCCCTATTATTATAAAAATCGTTTTGACTTCTTGGACCCCATCAAAGGACTTCCCCAGAGACTCCTGAAGCATAATACATACTTTGAGAACCTGGATCTACCTAAGACCAATCCAGCATCTTTCATGGTTAATAGTGTCAGTAGTGAAAGATTTAACTCAGATCTCACCCCACCATGTAGAGCGTAGTGCAAAGAGATGTAATGTACTAAAGTAGAAATCAGGGACACCTGGGCTCTTTTTACTTGTTCTTTCTCATAAGTTCTTCTTTCCCCTGTCTACGGTTCACGCCTGGAATGCTCTGCCTCTCACCTTAGCCTCTTAGTTTTCCTATCTTTCAGATTCATCTCAATTTCCTCCTTCTACAGGAAGCCTTTTCCTTTGTACTTTATACTCACAGAGTCTACATAGGGGCAACCAGGAGGTATGGTGGATAGAGCACTGGACCTGGAGTTAGGAAGAAGAGCTCAAATTCTACCTCAGGTGTTTACCAGCTGTATGACCTTGGTCGAGTCATTTAACCTCTATCTTCAGTTTTCCCAATTGTAAAATGAGGTAATAATAATCATAATGATAATATGTTACAGAGTTGCTGTGGGGACCAAATGAGATATTTTGTAAACTGCTTTGTATGGTACCTGGCACATAATCAGTGTTAAATGCTTGTTTCCTTGTGGTGTTGAGGACTTGCCTGTATTCACACAATTAGTATCAGAGGGAGGAGGAACATGAACTAAGATTACTTCCTGACTTCAAGGCTCATTCTCTCCCCCTCTGACATGAAACCTTGTATGAGTTACTATCTATATTTTCGTGATAGGTATTATAACTGATGGTAACAAAATTTCATTTATGTAAGCATTTTATAATTATATTTTATTTAACTCCTAGATGGCACCGTTAGCCTCTGTCCTGGTTCCATTCAAAAGCAAAGATCAGGAGCTGGGATGATATTGAACACCCACCTTGGCAGTTATGTGGGTCTGCCTCCACTGGTAGAAGTACCAGTCTTTCTTTCTATGATTCTGAGCCAGCAGACAGTCCTCTGTCCTTCACCTCTACTGCTCTTCATAGATCAGCATTGATTTGCTATCTATGGTCTGTCTCTAATGGATTAACCCAACATGAACCAACTTTAACTCTTGCTTCTGGCAAACCCTAACTCTTCCCTGTCCTTGCAGCATTTCACAGAGACCTAATCTCACGATCCTGGCATGATAGAATTGACTCCCAACATGAACAGACAAAATATGTTTAACTGCACATAGCATTTTACTGTTGGCACAGAATCAATAAAAGCAAATAAACAATTATATAATGTTAAAATAATGTATAATAAAACCTCCACTGATAGCCTCTTTCAGACATAGGTAGTTCCCAGAGAGACAGAGGTTACTTTGAACATAATGTTTTCAGAAAATGCAGAGTCAGCTTGCTTAGTTCCCATGGGTGTTTCCTCTTTGAGTCAGTAAGAGATTTTAGCTAATCCAGCTGGTTTGAAACTGATGCACAACTCATGTTTCCAATAGGACTGGTCATCAGATGAAGACTCGAGGGTTCTAAGGTACTCTGGACCTGGGACCTCTCCCATCCTGGTAACTGAAGACTGATATGAAGTAGAACTCTTGGAGGCTAGTATTTTCAGGAACTGAAATCTCTGACTGATTCTCATCTTGGCTAGCTCATCATCTGAGGATATAATCAGGGAGAAGTGTGAGGAATAGCAAATTAAATGGGGAAAGAATCTCTCTCTCTGCTTCATTTACCATCTTATCTCTTTGGTCTCTATTGTGTCTCTGGTACTGACACCTTCAATTCCAGTTTACAATGGCCAAAAAATTAATCCCATTAGCTCTGCCCCTTTGGTTCTCCTAGCTTTTCAGCTTTATGGGCAGGGCCAATTCCAGGCATAGAGCCATCATCAGAGGGTCATTGACATTTAACCATCTTGGTATATTAATTGTTTCTTTAATGATAATTTATAATTAAGACTTTGAAATGAATGACTAATTTTTCCACCCATAGCTCTTCCCCATCCTATTCATCTTTCTTCTCCCATTAACTTCTCCACTATACAGAACTGGGGTATAACTGATTTGGGGGCTTAACAGAACAGCTCCAGCCTAGACTTTCATTCCCATTCTAGAATTTTACCAAACTAGCCAGATAGTTTCTAAAGTGGAGGGTTAATTCTGGAGGGCAATCTGGAACTATGCCCAAAGGGCTATAAATAATTATATACCTTTTGACCCAGTAATACTACTTTTGGGGTTGTATCCCAAAGAGATCATAGAAGTGGGAAAAGGATCCATATGTACAAAAATATTTATTGCAGC
>JAQQSW010022251.1:0-10495 GCA_028646575.1 Pseudocheirus occidentalis
CCGGACCCGCTCTTCTCCTCCTGAGTTAGCAAAATCCACTGACCTTTCCCTTAGCCTTTATTTCTTCTGGCCTGATAAATGTGGTAACTATGCCTCCAGTGCAGCTGATCAGCTCTCCTATAGCTGTGGTTCCCTGCCCGATGCCCCAGGTCTTGACCTGGCCGGGGTTATGGCGGGTCCCAGAGTGCTGTGAAGAGCCCTGCCTGCTGCGCTGCCTGTAGCAGCAGATATTCTTTCTGTCTTTTGGATAGTTTTGGAGCTTGAAAATCTGTTTAGCGTCCCATTTTATGAGTTTTTTAGCGTGTTTGTGTGGGAGCTGTGGTGCTTTGCTGCTTCTATGGTGCCATCTTGGCTCCGCCCCCCCCGTGAGATATAATTTCTACTATACTATTGGATACATTTCAGATTTTATTTTGTTTTATTCTAGGGCTTAGATCCCAGGATAATCCTTATAATAGCTCCTCAGGGAAGAAATGAAAGTTACATAGCTTATTTGTGCTTTTGAGAAAGGGGAGGAAATAAAAGGAGACCTCCTAAGTTGAATTCAACTTTTGTTTGCTAAATGCAGTTACCTGTACTTGTTTGGGGGATACAAAGAAGAAAAACAACAAAGTCTCTGTCCTTAAGGAGCTTTTAAGTCTAATCATCCTTAGATATATAGACACCTAAAACACTGAGACTCCTTACTAAAACACATCACTAAGACAATGGGGAGAGATTTACCATGTTACAATTTTCTACCTCCTTCATACTTCTCTGATTACATGTTCCTTTGGGGAACTCTCCATCTTTCATTCATAATGACAATTCCAGTCTCACAGTAGAAACTAGAATCTGTATTTCTTGTCTTCCAGTCCAATGTTATTTTTACTTCACTGGGATTCTTTTTCAGAAATGGTTGCGGGATCAACTATTCAGAATAATGTTGAATATTTTCTTCAATTAGAGTTACCATAGATCACCACTTTTTGCCATGCAATGGAGATGGAATTACTTCTACCTATTTCTTACCTCTTAATATTCAATATTGAGTATACCAAATACGCCCAGATCTGTACTTTGTCTGCCTTTTTAACCTTGGACAAATCATATAACTTCTGTTAGCCTTAGTTTCCTTCTCATTAGGTTAGATTATAATCTCTAAAATTTCTTTCACCTCTTAAGTTCTGTGACGTATGATTTTGCAGTAGACGAATTTGAGCCTCTGTGTAGATTAACTTTACTCTCATGTCACTACCTACATAGAATGTGACTTGGTCTGTTTCTTGTATCCCCACTTACTCATTAGTAAGTGAGTGGAATCGAGAAAGAAGAGGCTTGTCTCGGTCTGATACTAGAGTGAGGCATCACTTCTTGATTTAGAGTACCTATCTCTGTCCTCCTTTATGGCCGGTTAATCTGTAACTTTTGGTGTCATAAGGGCTAACATTGCTGCTTCTGCTATCCCTGACGCTTAATTATGATTAGTTTGTGGGGAAGGAGAATGTAGAGAAGAGGGATGAGACAGGTCGCATTACGAAGGTGTATTGTCCTTGCTTAACTCTGATGATCTGGCATGGCATATTATAAAGGATCTGTTAGTTTACTAAATGCCAAATTGAACTGTTTGGGGTCTCATCTCAGTCAATAAATACCATAACACAGTTAACTAAAAAGGGAAAGACTGATTAATTAAACTATATCCTTGTTTTCTTCTTTCCTTTAATGGGATTAGATGAAGCAAGAATTGTGGAAGAACATGAAAGAATTATTTTTGGACAAGAACAATGATGATTCTTTTTGGCCATTGAAAAGCAAGTTGAAAATGGGAATAATTATCCTCATATTAGCTGAAATGTATGCATTTCCTGCACTAGAAGAAGACCTCATCTCACTGTGTAAACTTCTTTGTTTGGACTCAATTTCAATAACTGACCTTTGCGGAGAACTGAAGGACATTATAGAGGCAAATCTGAAGTATGTAATATGTACACATATGTGAGCTCTGTGTGAATGGTCATCTGTTGGAAGAATTTTGCCAGAAGCACTTTTGCTCTTGAAATGATGACTTGTTATCTGTTTAAGTCCACCTTTTTTTTGTTGGCATAACTGATCCCTAATAACCAGTTTGCCTTCTTTATAGCATTTTTTGAAAGTATGTTTGATTTGATAAAGAATGTACCATACCCTTCAACAAGAAACATTGTTAGCCAGATTCAGCAGTTCTACCTTACTTGTATTGGCAAATTTAGAAAGCCTAGTCAAACAAAGAGTATATTTGGAAAATAGTGCATGTGTGCAAATATGTTTTCATTTTTATAGATGTTCTACAGGCTACTTAGAATATCAGGGTTTTGTCATGTTACATTTTCTAAACATTATTCCATTCCAAGAGTTTGGTTCAAAACCTCTAATAATTCTCTTTTTACTTAAACCAAAGAGTGGTAGGGATATGGGTTGGAAATAGCTCCTAGAACAGGGCTTCTCAACATAGGTTCCGTGAACTTAGATGGGAAAGCAATGATATCTTTGTTTTCACTAATTTTTAACTGAATCGTAGCATTTCCTTTGCTGTTTCTGAATACAGACACCAAAATCTGAAATAGTTTTAGAAAGAAATTTATAAGGTCATTTAGTGGAAGAGAGTGATCCTCAAAGGAGTGGCTCTCTCTACCTAAATTCTGGAAGATTTATTCCATGTAGGATTTTGACAAAGGTTTCCCTCACAGCAACCCCATGTACCCCAAATTTGTAGTTAAGGCGTTTTAACAAGAGGGCAGCCTGAAAGCAATGTAGATTGAGATAGATATGTGTAGTTCAAAAGTGAAGTTACCTAAAACAAGATTGCTTTGGATGGATCCCAGGCATGAGAAAATCAGAAATACCTTGTAACCATCTCTGGCATTCCTAGAGAGTTGCTGGGGTCCAGTGACATTTTGGGTGTGGACAACTTTCAATCACACAAGATTGCATTTAAACAATATAATTTTTTCACAAACAGTATAATAAATCATTTCCACCACACTTTTAGTTCTTTAAAATCTTGGTTCTGAGAAGGAGTTATTCATAAACTCTATCAGATCCTTTGCCAAAGGGATTCCTGACATAAAAAAGATGAACTGCTGTAATAGGCTGAGTGTTTTAATGCTGAAAATCCTCAGGATTGAGGGGATTGAGAATTATCTGTGTAGAAACATTGGTAATCTTCATTTCCTTTATCTTGTTTTCTGGTTAGCCTGTCTTTCCTCCATGCTTAGGTTACTTTTAGAAGGAATATTGTTGGCATTGGAAAAACTCTGAACTAGGAGTCAGAACCCTCTAATCTTGGGCAAGCCACTTAAACTTGTTTTCTGTGTTTACTTATATATTATTTTACATATAATATGCTATTTATATATATATATGTTTATTATAGAATTTAATAAAACCTCTCTGACTCCCCCATAGAGCTATGGGAATTAAATATATGTGAAAATACTTTCACTATTATTGCCAGATAGTTTACAGAAGTTAGGTTATAATGGTCAGTTAAGGCTACCCTTCTAAAAGAAATAAACTGTAGCATTGAGGTCTCATTTCTTCTGAGTAACTAAAAATGAAGAGATTAAAAAAAAATTTCTCTTTGATCTGTTTTTCCCAAGTAATCAGGTCTTTTCATTCCAAAATAGCACAGTTCCACCCACAACTAAAGGTTTTTCAAATATTTTGTATCTTGGTTATGTAAAGCAGTAGCATTAGGTAATATTTGGAATTTAACTTTGTGGAGATTTTATGTCTAGAGATTTATTGCTGTAAGAGTAGTGATTGTGGACATATATATCATCTTGTAAATATTAAGAAACTTTAGGTACCTAATTTCATTTGATTCTCATAACAATGTTGTGAGCTTAGTACTGTGGATATTGTTGCCTCTTTTCCAGATAAAGAAACAGATTTGTAGAAGTTGTCAATTGCCCAGCTTATGTAGCTAGTATTCAAGAGGTAGAGTTTGATCCTCTGGAAGTTTGTGCAAAATGTTTAAAATCCTTTGTGAAATTGTTATCATTTATATTTGCATCTATAAATTTTTATCATAAAATATTGCCATTATTTTTTGAGTTATATGCAACTTAAACTTTTGAAGCTTGGAACTATGAATTTGAAACTAAAATTTATTCTTTTGATTATATATTGTTTCACATTATTGGCTATGTCCTACTACCCGTCACTGACCTCTAGAATTTAGTTAATGTCATTAAGGAACAATCTAAAAATTTTTCAAAAAGGCTAACTAATAATTAATAAACCTTTTGCTGTCTGTTGAGTGGAGTCTTGTCAATGCTATGTAAATTATTTTTACACACCCACCTTGGCCTTTTTGTGCTGTGGTCTGTTATAAATCTGAAGATGGTCTGGATCACTCACATTTAAGAAAGGTCAAAATTGCCCTTCTTCCTCTCTAATTTACTCTGCTACTACTAATACCTAACATTATGTTATTGCAGTTTTCAAAATTTGCTTAATATAAATCTTTTCTAGTATATGTAGTATGGTAAGAATATCATTCACTTATAGACAAAACTTACCTCTCCTACGTACTAACCTTAAAACTTCTTGGTATTGCAAAGAACTCGAGGCTTTTATTGAAGCAAAACTATATATTCATGACTCCCAACTTGCTTGGAGTTTAACCAACTAATATATTCAACATGCTCTAATTCCTAATGGCAAAGAACACTGTTGAAAAAAAAAAATTTGGTAACCCCTGTTCCCTGACTTAATTAAGTAAATGGATGCAAGTATTGGTGGTAAAAGCGCTGAAAAAGGAGGATTCAGGAGCAACCCTTACTCGTCAGGTTTATGTAATGCTGTTAGCCAGGCAGAATGTACATTTTCATCATTTTTTTATATACACACAACATAGTCACCAGATTTTGTAGTCTGCTTCCTCACCTTTAAAAAAAGGGGGTTGTACTAGATCATCTCTGAGCTTCCTTCAATCTTTAAATCTATGGATCTTATGCTGTAGTTCTAAGTAGCAATTCTTTTTTTGAGGAAAAACTGTTGGATGCGTCTGTGGTTGTCTGCTGTTCTTACTTTGGAATGTTTTTTTTTTTTCTTATTAGCTTGAAAAACCACCTGATAAATATGTGCCAAAAGTGTATTGAAAAAGACATTTTCTGTTGGGTGTGGATTCTCCCTGTTTTGCACCATTTTGTGGAATTTGTTGACCAAAGAGAGGATATCCGAATCCAGCCTCAGAACTCTTGGGCTGGTCTTGCGGGCCTTCCCTTCTTGCGCTTTCAGAAGATGTCACCTGAGAAGGCGTAAGTTGTGTGTTAATATTTTCTAGAAAGTGATTTTAGAGGGTGATTTCTGCTCTTCTAGGAGCCCAAGATCACATAGCACAGTATCTGTGATTGTATGATGCAATGTACAGTTTTGATTTTGGCATATACTAATAATTTACTTGTAATATAAATAGAAGAATTTGTTGCTACCTTGTTAAGTTTAATATTTACTTGGATAGGAATCAGACCTGTGATTTTATTAACATAGGGAGCTTCCCAAATGAGAAAATACCTACTATCAATGAACTTTTTGTGCAACAGATCGTCTTAACAGAGTGGCCTAGGGTATGCAGTGACGCAACCAGGGTTATGCAATCTGTATTGTCAGAAGCTGAAGTTATTCACAGTAGGTCATCATACAATATTGCTGTTACTGTGTACAATGTTCTCCTAGTTCTTACTTTGTATCAGTTGATGTAAATCTTTCCAGGTTTTTCTTACAGCACAGTGGTATTCCAACTCAATCGTATACAACAACTTGTTCATCCATTCCTCAATTGCTGGGGATGGGCATCCCATCAATTTCTAACTCTTTACCACCACTTAAAGAGCTAGTATAAATATTTTTGTACATAGAAATCCTTTTCCTTTTTGTTTTTTATCTCTTTGGGGTACAGACCTAGTAGTAATATTGCTTGGTCAAAGGGTCCCAACATTGTACTTTAAAAATCAGACGTCTTTGCTTTCTCTTTTAAGTTTTAAATTATTTCCTTTTGCTTTTACATAATTTAAAAATTTTATAGTTAACTTTTAATAGATTTTTGTGTTTATTCACCTGTATTCCCCTGTATCATTTTCTTTTCCTTTCTCCTAGAGAGCCATTTACTATAAATGTTTTTGTGTCTTTTTCTTTTTTGGGGGGTATTATAATTAAAAATTAAAAAAAATTTCCCTTTTTTGGAAGAAAAGCAAAAAAGCTCAGCAAAGTCAAAAAACATGCCATTATACACTGTGTTCCACATCTGTAAACTTCTATTCTTGGATCTTAGATTTCTGTGTCATTGAGTTCATATATATTAAGAATTGATATTATTTCATTGCATATGGTATACCTTTAAATATAGTGTACTATCCTTGTTTATCTTTTTTTAAATCTATGCATATTTTTACTCTTTGTCTCAGATCATACTTGCTGCACTTGGAAGTTGTAAGGTTGTTTTTTTTTTTTTTTTTTTAGTTTACCCAAGATATAATAAGATTCTGCTCTAGCCCCATATTTAACTCTTTGTAAACTTTTATGTTTGAAGAGTCTGGTAGACAAAATATTGCTATGCTCTTGCTTTCTAATCCATTTTGCTCTTTTCCTGTTTTATGAGTTCATCCCATTCATGTTCATGGAAATTATTGTTAATTGTTTATGTTTGTCATTCTGAACTTTATCATTCTCTTTGCCCTTTTCTGCCCTCTTCCCCCTACAAAGAACCCATTAGTGAAAGAAAAGGATTATAATCACTACTAGTGACCATTAATTGAATTATTCTGCTTTTGCTACACTGCTCCCTCTTCATTTCTTTTCCCTAATCAGAACTTCTTTCCCTTATTATTTTGTTTTTTTGGAGGGGGAAGGTAGGGCAATTGGAGTTAAGTGATTTGCCTAAGGTCATATGGCTAGTTTTGTGCTAAGTATCTAAGACTGGATTTGAACTTGGACCTTCCTGACTCCAGGACTGGTGCTCTATTCACTGCACCACCTAGCCACCTCCCCTTATTTATTTATTTATTTTTACTTCTTAAGTGATCTACTTTCTGAAGTTGAAATTTGTTTTGCTTTGATTTAGTCCCCTCCCTGATGTTATCCTTCCTCTTAAATTCTTTCTTTCCTTGCCCCTATCACCACCTGTAATGTGTTTCTGCAGCATCACACTCTTGCGTTTTAAATAAGAGTGAGGTCCATGTGGTGCCTTCTCCTCACCCATTCCTCCATGTTCCTATTCTTTTCCCATACACAATTATTTAAAAAAAAAAAAAAAGGTGTTCCTTTCTAGCGCCTCCTTTTTCCTTTCTTTCTGGTATCTTTTCTCCCTTTTTTCCCTCTCTTTTGACTATCAAAACATGACAGATCCGTTCCCCAGGTCCTCATGTGTCTTATTTAATTGCTGTCAGCCTCATACATTAAAGTTCTGAAGGGAAAGTTGATTCTTTTCTTCTTCTTAAAACACGAGTACTTCATCATCATTTACCTAATCAGTAGTGATTTAGAGATATACCTTTCCCCATAAGTATTGCTTTGGCTGCATCCTGTAAATTTTGTAATGTTGTTTTGTTGTCATTTTCTTTAATGAAATTATTGTTTGTATTATTTGTTCTTTGACCCACTCATTCTTTTGGATTAGATTATTTAGTTTCCAATTAATTATTTTTTTTATGGGAGGAAAGACAGGGCAGTTGGGGTTAAATGACTTGCCCAAGGTCACACAGCTAGTAAGTGTCAAGTGTCTGAGGCCAGATTTGAACTTGGGCCCTTCTGATTCTCTTGTACCAAAAATGACCTTTCATAGTTTTAAGTGGAGTTTAAAGAGCTGGAGGCTGCAGGGGGTGAGGGGGGGTACAACCCAAATCAAGCAGCCCCGAGATGCATATGCTTGGGGCTTATATAGACAAAAGCCACAACATAACTGTTATCAAGGGGAAATCACAACTTGACAGGTATTATGAACAAGCGGGAAAATACAGAAGCCAAAACGTAGCAGTCAGTTTGTTGCCTAACAATTGTTGCCCAACTGGAAAGTTCCCAAGTCTGTTCCAAGAACTAAACAGGATGGGGGGGGGGTGGATTATGGGTTCCAGGTGACAGGTTTGGGCAGGTTTACTTGTCAAATTTGTTACCTCCTCTGGCTTTGTTGGATTTGGGCAGGTCTCCTAGGCAAATTTACCCATGATAGGGAGAGATGGGAGATGTTTACAAAATGGTGGTTACAACAGCTCTATGGTCTGTGCTCTTTCACTGTGTCACCTATTTGCCCCCTCCAAATTTTGATTTCTTTTTCAACACACTGCCTTTTATTAAATGTAATTGTCATTCCATTATGATCTGAAAAGGATGCATTTAATATTTCTGCCTGTATGCATTCGGTTATGAGGTTTTAGTGTCCTAACTCATGGTCAGTTTTTATGTAGGTGACATGGGCCACTGAGAAAAAGGTATAATCCTTTTGTTCCCATTCAGTTTTCTCCAGAGGTCTGTCATATGTAACTTTTCTAAAATTCTGTTCACCGCTTTAACTTCTTTCTTATTTTGTGGTTAGAATTATCTAGTTCTATCAAAACAAGACAGAGAGTGAGAAGTTCAGGTTCTCCCCCCTCACCCTCCAGTAGAGTTTTGCTGGCAATTTCCTCCTGTAACTCATTTAACTTTTCCTTTAAAAACTGGGATGTTATACCATTTGGTGCTTATATGTTTAGTATTTATTTTACTTTATTGCCTATGTTATCTTTTAGCAAGATATAATTTCCTTCCTTATCTCTTTTAATTAAGTATACTTTTGCTTTGTCTGAGATGATTGCTACCCCCTCTTTTTTTTTAAACTTAAGCTAAAGTATAATAGATTCTGCTCCAGCCCCTTACTTTTTTTACTCTCTTTGTGTCTCTGTGCTTCAAATATATTTTTTTGTAAACAGCATATTGTAGGATTCTGGTTTTTAATCTATTTTGCTATCCACTTCCATTTTACGGGTGAGCTCACCCCATTCCCATTTACATTATTATATCTGGCCATTGAACCCAAATAACTCCAGAAAAGAAAGTGAGTCTGGTGACTTTGAAGAGACCTCCCTCACTTAAATCTAATTCATTTGCATGTCATAGCATCAACACCCTGATGTCATGGTCCTCTTTGAGAACAAAGGACAACAATCTCAGTTTAGCCTTCTCTCACCTTTCAATCTGTTACTCCTCATAAGTGTTTTACCTCTGACCACCACCTTTCCCAGTCTACCCTATCTTTTATTAATTTCCCCCTTTCCCCTTTCTTATCCTTATACTTTTCTACTTTCCTGTAGGGTAATATAGATTTATTTATCCAGTTGAGTGTGTATGTTTATCCTTTTTGAGCCAATTCTTGTGAGAGTTCAGGTGTTACCCTCCCCCTCCATCTTCCCCATCAGTGTAATAGCTCTTTTCCACCTCTTTTAAATGAGACAATTTACCCTGTTCAGTTTTTCCCTTCCCTCTTCTACTGGTGTAATCCTTTCTTAGCCCTTAATTTTTTTTTTATTTGGTATCACTCCATATTGGTCAGCTCATACCCATTTCCACCATCTTTGCATAATCATTCTAATTGCTCTAATAATGAAAAAGAGTTTGTATCTCTTAAGAGTTACAAGTATCATGGAAGAATATAAACAGTTTAGCCTTATTGAATCCTTTATATTTTTTCTTTCTTTTAAACCTTTTTATGCTTCTCTTGAGTCTTGTATTTGAAGATCAGATTTTATGTTCAGCTCTGGTCTGTTTTATCAGGAATGCTTAAACTTAGTCTTCTATTTCATTAAATATCCATTTTTTTAAACCTGAAGGATTATACTCAGTTTTGCTGGGTAGGTGATTCAGGTAGGGGGTTCTTGGTTGCAATCCTAGCTTCTTTGCTTTCCAGAATATCATATTCCAAGCTCTCTGATTACTTAGTGTAGAAGCTGCTAAATCCTTTGTAATCCTGACTACGACTCCATTATGTCTGAATTGTTTCTTTCTGGCTGTTTGTAGTATTTTCTCCTTGACTTGTGAGCTCTGAAATTTGGCTATAATATTCCTGGAAGTTTTCAATTTGGGATCTTTTACATTCTTTTTTTAGAATTTTAGAGCTTAATCATATTTTTCCTTTTGCTTTCCTTTCTTCATTCATTCATTCATTCATTCATTTTTAGCTTTCAACATTCATTTCCATAAAATTTTGAGTTACAAAGTTTCTCTCTGTCTTTCCCCTACTCCCCACCCCAAGATAGCAAGCCTATTGAATGCTCCTTTCCCCAATCTGTTCTCTTATATCCTACCCCACCACCCCTAACTTTCTAGTAGGGCAAGATGGATTTCTATACCCCAGTGCCTGTGTACCTTATTTTCGAGTTGCATATAAAAAACAGTTTTTTTAAAAAAAGCTTTGATTTCCAGATTCTTTCCCTTCTTCCTTCCTCACCCACCCCCACTGGGAAGACAAGCAATTCAATACAGGCTATGTGTGTACAGTTAC
>JAQQSW010022252.1:0-10495 GCA_028646575.1 Pseudocheirus occidentalis
GTCTTATTTTCTTCTGTCAGGTTGTTGACTCTCTTTTCATGGTTTTCTTGCATCATTCTCATTTCTCTTCCCAATTTTTTCTCCACTTCTCTTATTTAGTTTTCAAAATCCTTCTTAAGCTGTTCTATGACTTGTAGGCAGTCTTCATGTTTCTTGGAAGCTTTTGGTGTGGGAGTTCTGACTGTGGTGTCTTGCTCCCATTCCATGCTTTGATCTTTTTTTGTCCCCAAAAAAGGATTCTAGAGTTCAGTTGCTGTTCTTACTTTGCTTCCTTTGCCTGCTCACATTGCCAGTGAATTACTTGATTTTTTAGCTCTGTGGAACTCTGCTTCCAGGTGGGAAAGCTCTGTCCCAAATTGCTGGGGGTTTTGCAGCTGCTGGAGCTATTGGGAGGTTGCTGGTGTTTTTTGCCACCCCCACAAGGTTTGGCTCACTGAAAATGCACCCCAGGACCACCACCCAAGACTGCGATCCAGATCTAGGTGTCTCAATGCAAGAGCACTTAGACTCTGATCAATTGCCTTGGCACCCTTGCAGTCTGCAGACCAGGAGCTCTTAAGCTGCTGCATGGAGGCAGCTGCAGGGCTGCCACCACTTCTGCTGCTTCCTTGCCCTGGAGGCAGTTCAGCTGGACCGCTTTTCTCCCCCAAATTTAGCTGAATTTCACTGACCTTTCACTTGGTCCTTGTTTCCTATGGCTTGATAATTCTGGAAACTGCCACAGGTACCACCAATCCACTCTCCTGAAGGCTCTAGCTGTTGCTCTTCCTGGCCACCCCAGGGCCAAGCCACAGTTTCAGGCTGGGCTGGTTTTGGCTCCCAGCCTGCTACAATGAGCCCTTTGTGCCTAGCTGCCTTCAGTGGGAGATGTGTTTTTCTGTATTTTTGTGTGAATTTTGTAGCCCTAAAATTTGTTTAGAGTCATATTTTGTGGGTTTTTGAGGTGGCTATGTGTGAGCTGCAAAACCTTGCTGTTTCTATGCTCCATCTTGGCTCTGCCCCAGGAGATATATTTTTAACTAAAGAAGGGGTAGAGGCAAAAGATAAAAGAGGTTACTTGATTACATGAAAATGAAAAACTTCTGCACAAAGAAAATTAATGCACCTAGTGGATAAGAAGGAAAGCAAGTGGGGAAAATCTATCGAATTTCTCTGTAGAACCCAAGATATACAAGATATACAAATAATTCTCTCTCTCTCTCTCTCTCTCACACACACACCCCTATACTGGATAGTTTGAGTGTTTTGAATACTGGGGGAACAGTTGCAAGAACAAGGGATGATGGTGTGGGTGAAGCATTGCAGGAATGCCCTTATTGGTAGTAATGGTTGTTGGTGGCTACTCCTCTAATGCCTCTGACTGTGGTGTCACTTTTGCCACCTGAACCTTAATTGCCCCATCATAGCCTGGAGGCAAAAAACAAACAAACAAACAACCAGATATTGACCTACTCGGGGAAAGAAATCCAGTTTAAGACCCAGTCCCCAGTCTTTACAACAAATTAGCACAATGCCCTTTTTGGTCATGTGAGTTTAGATATTGGAAGAAATAAATAAAACAAAAAAGGAGCTAAAAACTGATCCAGATGGTCAGAAGTAGAGTTATATGGTTACAATTATACCTAGATTTTTTTTCTATATGATAAACTAGAACTTTAAATATGGTTTAGATAAAGGTACAAATGAAAAGGAATTCTGGTAATTTTCTGGTTTATTTATTTTATGAAGACATTCACCTTTAGTTTCTGCTTGTCATATCTCAGATCCTTTATTTAGTGTTATATAGACATAGCCTCAGTTAGAGTAAATTTTTATAATTTTTAAAAACTTGACTTTTGACTGCATAACTAAAATCTCCTGAATTGCTCTTGATATGAATATAATTTTCAATAAAATTTAATTCAACAAGTATTTAATAAGTACCTAGTATATGGAAGGTACTAGGTATTCAAAGGCAAAATGAAAACTAGTTTTTGCCTGCTTTCAAAGATTTTACATTCTACTAGTTTCCTAAGAGTCTGGATATCCTAGTGCTTCAGAAACTACTGTTCCTTTTGGATTCTCCTTGGCTATAAGAAAATGACTTATTTTTAACGAAGATCATCAATTAGAACTTGAGAGGTCATCTACTCCAACCCTCTCATTTTATAGATTCATTCAATTAGTTAAGTGTATAGTGAGGTAGCATGACATAGAAAAATTGAGTGCAAGTTCTGCCTTGGATATGTTAACACTGTGACCCTGAGCAAGTCCATAACCTTTTAGTGCTCCAAGACTATACAGTCTTTAAGACTATAATTTGCCTAGAAGGTGTTGACTTGCATTGGTAGGGGAAATTGCCTAACCTAGGAGATCACTATATTCATGAACTCAGGTCCAGTCCTCATCACTATTCCTACTATGCTCTAGCAACAAAGACAAAAATTAAATAGTTCCTATTCTCAGGGAGTTTATGGCCTGACTCTGTGATTTCATTCATATAGGCAGCCGCCTGTATTCAATGCAGGGGACTGCAGCTTACTGTTTTTAGAGACTAGCCTGGAGATCAGTGAGATTAAATGACCAGTCCAACCCAGGTCACACAGATAGTATGAGTCAGAGGCAGGACTGAACTGCTCTTTGGCCACTACCCAAGATGCCTCTCATATGTAAAATATACACAAAATAATTTTGAGGGTGGGGAGGACACTAAGCAATTGGTGGGTATTGAGGGGATCAGGAAAAGACTCATGTAGAAAGGATCAACTAGATCAGTCTTTTTTTTTTTTTTTTGCTTTTTTTTGGAGGGCAGTTGGGGTTAAGTGACTTGCCCAAGGTCACACGGCTAGTTTTTTGTGTTAAGTGTCTGGGGCTGGATTTGAACTCAGGTACTCCTGACTCCAGGGCTGGTGCTCTATTCACTGCGCCACCTAGCCACCTAGCCACCCCCTCAACTAGATCAGTCTTGAAGGGAAATAGGAATTCCTAAGAGAAACAGACTCAGAAAAGTTGTGTGTCCTTTAGATCACAGAGGTAATAAGTAGAAGGGCTGACTCTTGAACTCAGGTCCTCTGATTCTCAAAGTTAATGTCTTCCATCACACTTGTGATTAAGAAGTTGAGCTTATACCAACAGGTTAGAACTATGATTTAGCGAGTCCAGTTGTCAGCAAAGGTAGTCACCTCCTAGAAGAAAAAAACCAACAAAAGCCATCTTTAGCTGCTTGGCAAATGTTTCATATCACAAAAGTGTGATTGATGAGTGGCTGAGTTTATTTTAATTCATCTAATTTCATTATCTGTTGACAGAACTCTAAGGCTAGTTTAAGGGAAACAACCGATGCATTCTGTTGTGGAAAAGTCTTTTAAAGTAGAACAGACACCATTGTTGTTTTTCACTTCTGTTTGTAGACAAAAAGCTGGTGATTCATTCATTGCCAGTGGATCAGATTCCCCCATTCCTTTTTAAATAATCCCTTTGCCAAACAAATAACCCCATAGGGAAATACTTTATGGCAAGGAATAACTGAAGCAGGATATATTGGCCTGATTTAGATGTAGTATTTAGTCAGCATGACCCATCTTGAGATTGCTGTGCAGCAAACATCTCACTTGACTGAATATTCTCCTGAATTAATCTATGGAGGTTTGCACTGATTTCTTGTCTCTCAGGTCTTTGGCACTAACCCAGAATAGCTAGTATTCTCTATATTTACAGCTTAAGATCTCATCAAGGACCAGTGATTTTATCATTGTGGGAACTTCATCCACTCATGTAGCTCAAAACCCATCTCTAATTGATAGTCTCAGAGACTTCCCCGAGGTTCATAGAAGTGATATCATTTATGCATGGTCACACAGCTAGCAAATGTCAGAGGCAGGATCTGAACCCAAATCTTGCAGACTCAAGTCCAGGTCTCTCTGCACTCTTCCATGCCAGATAGGGATGTGTTAGTAAATATTTAACAACTGGTATGTCATATTTTTAAGTTTAATCTGTAAGATTCGAATTCATTCCATCATTTTAAATCTAGACGATCAAAAAAATAAATCAAACATTGATTTGTAGCATTCGACGACATCTGAGGAAAATGGAATGACTGATTTTTGTAAGCTGGAAAACGTTGGCTCTAAAACACCACTATTTGTAGGTGGGGGATAAGGTTTTTTTTGGTAGCAATGTATGGCTGTGAGAGTAGGACTATAAGGAAAGCTGAGCACCATAGAAATGATGCTTTCAAATTACGGTGCTGGAGAAGACTTTTGAGAATCCCTTGAACAGCAAGATCAAATCAGTCAAAACTTCAAGATATTAACTCAGACTATTTACTGGAAGGTCAGCAAAGCTGAAGCTTAAATATTTTGGTCACATAAGGAGAAGACAGGCCTCACTGGAAAAGACCCTGATGTTGGGAAAGATTAAGGGCAAAAGGAAGGGGGGATGGTAGAGGATGAGATGAACAGATGGTGTTGTAGAAGCAGCGGACATGTGCTTGGACAGATTTTGGGAAACAGTGGAGGATAGAAGGGTCTGACATGCTATGTTTCATGGGGTCACAAAGAGTAGGATATGATTGAACAATAACTACAATTGAAAAAGATTTTGCTGACCTATTCAGATATAAATTGATTCTGGGCAATTGGCAAGATTTTTACCAACATCAGTCACAAATACTATCCTCTGGTCTTGAATCCCTTGCCCCATTGTCCTATCATGTCAGAGAGCCAAGATAGTGAAGTTGCAGGAAACATCACAATGAAGAGCTCCCCACCAAATTCCTCCAAACAGATCTAGAAAATACACTCCTCCAAATCTTGGTGGAGAAAAACAAGAAAAGACACCGTAAGTCATTTTCCCAGCCCTGGTCAATGTAGAGAGACAGATGGTGAGGTCTTTAGACACTGGGGATAGGACCTGTGCAGCATCCTATATTCAGAGCACACCAGCACCCAGAGAAAGACTTTAAACTGGGGCAAGAAAGGTTCCCAGACCCAGATCCTTAGAGGTTATCACAAGAGGGACAGATGTGAACTGGCAACTTTGTTGTCCACTACCCAGTTTGGGGTCACAAATCCAGCGTGGCCCCAGTAGTCTCAGGAGCTAGGAGGTAAACCCTATAGAGGAGCAGGTCTAAAAGCAAGCTGCAGCTGTAGGGCTTAGACTCCAGGAGCAGACTGGGGGCTTGGACCAAAAGGGAGCCTACTGTTCTGTGACTGAACTGGCAGAGCAAGCCAACAGTGGCCTCACCCAGAAGCATTTACTGCTGCTCAGAGCTGACCTAGGGCAGGGACTTGAAAAGCTCGGATGTGGTGGTGGGGGAAGCCATCAGACTTTACACTGGAGGACACCATTCCAGGAGCACTGAAAGATTTAATGTCTCCAGCATGAGCTGGCCCTGAAATCCTTTCATTGTTCAGTCGTCTCAGTCCTGTTCCTACTCTTCATGACCCTGTTTGGGGTTTTCTTGGCAGAGATCCTAGAGTGGTTTTCCATTTCCTTCTCCAGGTTATTTTACGGATGAGGAAACTGAGGCAAAATTAAGTGACTTGCCCAGGGTCACCCAGTTAAGAAGTGTCTAAGGTCAGATTTGAACTCAGGAAGATGAGTCTTCTTGACTTCAGGGCTGGCACTCTTTCCAGATCCTAGAACAATACATACACTTTGTCCTATTACCACTCATGCTGTGTCAAACCTCAACCCTGGATTACTGTTACCATCTCCCTTCTCTGCTCTTAAACATGGCATTTCTCTGCTTTTAAGAGGTTTTGGTAGAAGTCACACAACTATGCTGCCTGTCTCCACTATGTGTTTGTATTATCTAATATCCACTGAATCTTCAAGTGGCAAGGCAATCCTTCTATTATTCCTTAACTGATTACTTCTTTTTTTTCTTTTTGGAGGGGGAAGGCAGGGCAAGCGACTTGCCTAAGGTCACATTGCTAGTAAGTGTTAAGGGTCTGAATCTGGATTTGAACTCAGGTCTTCCTGACTCCAGGGCCGGTGCTCTATTCACTGCACCTCCTAGCTGCTCCATTCCTTTTTAAAAAAATTACATTTTTATTATGCGGAGTGAAGAAAAAGAAGAGTGTGAAAGAGCAGGGGGAAGAGTAGAAAAAGGAGGAAGGAGAAAAAGAGAGGGCTTAGGGTGGCTGGAGATGTTGCTCCATCCCTGGGTATAAGACATAAGCTTAGGTTGAAGCTGGCCCGCCAGCAACTATGACCAGAGCAACAATGAGGCATGTAGATAGACAGATAAATACTGGATCACCTTGTGAGCATGCTTGCACACAGATAAAGATAATTCATCCATTTAATGTTCATAGACTTTTTAGAAAAGGTCCCTAAATTTTTGTTTTATAGTTAAACAGAAAGAGAACAAGAAAAACGGAAAGAAGCATTTTTCAGTTGTCTGGGCTAAGGTTGTCCTCATGTCAGTGATACTGTCCTAGCCCTATGAAGTTGCACTTTATCATGGAAAAGCTCCCTGTTACCTTGAGTGGGGGTAGGTAGGCCTGTGAGGAAACAGGTGTCTCTTCAGGACTTTCTGATAGGGTCAACACTGTTGGCCAGGCCAAAAAAAAAACCCTTTTCTTCATCACAAACTTGAGTTTCAAAAAGACTCAATACAGAATACATTAGAAAAAAGAAACCTTGATGTTGTCTAGTTTGGAGCTGATGCCAAGGATGCTGTGGAAGGAGTGTTGAGGACCTGGGATAGGGTCTCAGAGTGGGAGAGGCAAGAGGTCACTCATAGTTTCTGGGCAGGAGCTAGGCTGAGCCAGGGAAGACTCAGATCCAAACCTCAGGAATCACCCAAGGTAAAGGCAGTACTGGGGGAGTTGTAATACTTCTTATTCTGCAGGGACTCTTCCAGCCTCCCTCTACTACCATCACCCAATAACCTCTTTGAGGTTTGTTCAATCCTTATCACCCAATATCATCCAGCATTCTACTCTTCACCAGTCTCTTTGGTGAGAGAAAAACCAAAATATGAGAGAAATAAAGAGGGGGAGACCATTATTATGGTACATCCTTCTTCAATGATCTCTGTATCTTCTTCAAGAGACTGTCCTCTTTCTGCTGGTAGCGTATGAAATCTTGTTGCCTGGCCTCTTTCTACCTTCAGGGTAAAGGGAGAACACCACTGACAGCCTGTTTCTTATTTTCTAGCTGAGAGAAGAAAGTCCATTCTCTTCATCTGGCCTCTTGTCTTCTGGGGATAGGAAGGAAATGTCATTTCATCAATTCTCCCTGAACTAGCAGCCTAAAGCCCTGAGAGGACTCTACCCCAGGCTAGACTCCCTAGAAATGTAGATACCTATCAGAACTCAGTCTTCAATGAATTATAAGTTCCCTGATGACACAATATCCCCTAGCCACCCTTTCTAGTGCTGGTTACCTGTTTCCCTCATTCCTCTAACCCCCACCCAAAGCTAGAGGTAGAGGGAAGGGGGCAGTTGCAATACTCCTTGCTCCCCACTGATACTTCAAGTCTCTCCCCTTACTCCATCAGACAATAATGTCTCCTTTGATGTTCATTCAATCCATATCTATCATCCAATCAAAACTCTGCAAGCTATTGTCTACCTACCTACAGAACCCTCCCTTTCTGTTCTCAATGACTTTAGTACCTGGCTCACAATCTCTCCTCCTCAACTCCTGTCCTCATACTAGGGAACTTCAACATATTGATAATCTTTCAAACATCTTAAACTCCCAGTTCCTTACTTTACTCTGATCATATGACCTATTCTTTCACTCTGCCTTACCTACACAGAGATGGTCATATAATACTTCATGTTCATGAACTCTGATAATTCCCTTATCTTATGACAGGACAATCTGTTGTCATTCCAACTTTCCCTCTGCCTTACAGCCCCAAATCCTATTCTTCAACATCACTATGACAACCAATCCCTGGACTCTTTGGTTCTCTTCTAGAGCATGACCCCTATACTAGTTACTCTGTCCTGCCTTCCCCATCTTGTCACTATCACTCAAGTCTCTTGCCCTCTAATTCTGTCACTGAAGAAGGCAAATCCCGGTCTTGAATTACTGCCTTTGCTCCCACTCATGCACAGGTGGATAAAGCTAGAGAAAATTATGGAACCATGCTGAAGGGGTCCACTGCAAATTGATGTTACATAATCTCAACTGGGTTCCCACCGTGGCAAGGCAATCCCTTTATCCTTCCCTAACTGATTCACTATTCACCACAGTGCCTTTGCCAAACCTTTTCATTCCTCCTCAAACCTCCCATGGTTTCTCTTCCTTCCACCCTATCAGCTGAGAATCTGCCTCATATTTCACTGAAAAAAAACCAAACAACTGAAACCATTCACCAAAGGTTCTCTTCTTTCTTCTCTTCCTCCTCCTATCTCATACCACTCAGGTGCCTTCTTCCACTGTGTACTCATTGCCCCTGTCTCACACAAAGAGGCGGCCCTTCTGGCAAACCCTTTACCTGTACAAGTGATCCCATTTCATTCCATCCCATCCATCCAGCAGACCGCTCCTTCTCTACCATACCCACTGCCTCACTGATCTTCAATCTTGCCCTGTCTACTGTTTTCCTATGGCTCTTAAATAGGCCTATGTCTTCCTGATCCTCAGAAAGCCCTCACTTGATCCAGTTATCATGTATCTCTTTCTCCTCTTTGGTTGCTAAACTCCTTGAGAAGGTTAATTACGTTAGATTTTTCTGTGTCTACAACTGAGCTTCTAATCTCATCATCCAATCAAAACTTCTCTTTAAAATTAATAATCCCTTAATTACCAAATCTAAGGGTTTTTTCTTAATTGCTACCTTTCTTGACCTCTCTACTGTCTTTGGCATTGTTAATCAGCCTCTCCTTGACATTCTTCTTCATAACATTCCCCTGTCCTGGTTCTTCTCCTACCTATCTGACCAATCCCTCTAAGTCTTCTTTGCTCCTTCCATCTTCCTATTACTGTCAATGGCAACCTATCCTTGCAATCTCCCAGGCTCAGAACTATTTCTTTTCTTTTTTGCTTTTTGGAGGGGGAAGGCATGGTAATTGGGGTTAAGTGACTTGCCCAAGGTCACATGGCTAGTGTGAATCATCTGAGGCTAAATGTGAACTCAGATCCTCCTGACTCCAGGACTGGTGCTCTATTCATTGTGCCACCTAGCCGCCCCCTCACAACTATTTCTAACCCTAATCCCAATCTCTCTTAATTCTGATGCCTTCTCTCTGTTAATTGTTGTTGTTTTTGCCAGTTAGTCATGTTGACTCTTCCTGACCCCATGGACCATATTGTACATGGGGTTTTCTTGACAAAGATCCTGGAGTGGTTTTCCATTTCCTTCTCTAGTGGATTAAGGCAACAGATGTCAAGTGACTCTGTTGGTTATTCCCAATTTATCTTGAATATAGCTTGTTTGTACATGGTTGCTTATATGTTATCATCCCTATTATACTGTGAGTTTCTTAAGATCAGGGACTGTTTTCTCTGTCTGCCCAGTGCTTAACTCAGTATTTGGAACATAGCACTTAATATTTATTGACTGATTGGCAATTCAGGTGTCATCTTCAGCTCCTCACTCTCTTTCACCTTCTATATCTAATCTATATCTAAGGCCTATTGATTCTTTCATAACATCTCGAATAGTCCATCTTCTCTCTTCTGACACTGTGCCATCCTGATACAAGCCTTCATTTCTTCTGCCCGGACCATTGCAATAGCCTGATGATCAGTCTCTCTGTCTTAAATCTTTTCCTCCATTCAGCTGTCAAATTAATTTTCTTTAAAGTGCATATTTGACCATGTTACTCCCTGTTCAATAAATTCCAGTGTCTTCCCTATCCCCTCCAAAATCAAACATAAGATTATCCATCATTAAAAGCCTTTTATAACCTGGTGTTCTCCTACCTTTCCAGTCCTATACCTTGTTCACCCTCTTTTACTCTGTAATCCAGAGACACTTATGTCCCTGTTGCTCCTCAGACAAGATACTGCAACTCTGTGCATTTTCTCTGATGTCTGGAATCCTCTCCCTCCTCAGCTCTACCTCCTAATGTCTACTCCTGAAGAAGAGCCCAAAGGGGGT
This sequence comes from Pseudocheirus occidentalis, assembly GCA_028646575.1. Classification (NCBI taxonomy): domain Eukaryota; kingdom Metazoa; phylum Chordata; class Mammalia; order Diprotodontia; family Pseudocheiridae; genus Pseudocheirus; species Pseudocheirus occidentalis. Next base: position 10,052 of record JAQQSW010022252.1, read on the forward strand.
TAGGGCTGCCTGAGACCCCAAAATACCAACATGCCGGGTCCTGCTGAAAGAATTCCACTCAAGTCTTCTCAGCCAAGGAAAAAAGTAAAGTTTATTTAAAGTTCAAGTTTGCCACGTGGGGTGCTAGGCCATTTCACGGGGCTCTCACAGAGCAAGTCTGTGTGCTAGGGCATTCTATGGTGCTCTCACAGAGCAAATCTGTACCAAGCTATTCCATGGCGCTCTCACAGAGCAAATCTGTGCTAAGCTATCTCATGGCGCTCTCACACAGATGGAGGGAAGATGGGGTCTTATATACAGAGGAATCTAGGGGTGGTTCAGAGGAGGAGCCCGGGGAGGGTCTTCAGGAGGAGTTAATGAGGTCAGTGCAAGAGTGGATTGATATTTTGATAGGCTCAAGGGTGGGAAGCAAATGGAACAAAAGGGGGCTAAAGACTTGGGCAG
>JAQQSW010022253.1:0-10495 GCA_028646575.1 Pseudocheirus occidentalis
TCTATGGAACTCCCTTTCATTCAAGCATCCAATCCTCTTGTTCGGATCTAACCCAGAGCCCTCTACTTCCCTAATAAAACCTGACTTCAGGAAAGGGTCTGATAAATTATTTCTACCTAAATGTACTGGGTGTCCCAAAAGTCTTAGTGCAGTTTTAATCTTTAGCAAATTGTGACTTCTCTGAAGATCATATCATCCTAGGACACAGACAATGGAAATGGGACATAGGGGACAGACAGGAAGGATATTTCAAAGTCACAATCAACAGGTCTCAATAACTGATTAGATGTGGGAATAAGGGAAGAGGCTCACGAATAGGAAGGAGGTGAGGGAGGAAAAAAATGCCAAAGATGACCCCCAAGTTTCCAAGACCAACTGACTTAGAGTAAGATAGTGTTTCGGTGTTATTGATAATAATACCTAGCATTTCTATAGCTCTTGAAGTGCTTTACAAATATTATCTCAGAACAACCTTGGAACATAGGTGCTATTATTATGCCCATTTTATAGGTGAGTGAACTGAGTCCCAGAGAATTTAGGTGACCCACTCAAGGTCACACAGGTAGTCAAGTATCTGAGATTGGATTTGAACTCAGGACTTCCTAACACCAAGCTCAGTGCTCTATCCACTGTGTCAACTAGTTAGTAAAAGGAACCAGTTTGATAGAGTCTTAGATTCTGAGATGGAAGGGACATCAGAGGTCTTACATGTTGGGTTTGAGATGCCAATAGGATATTACTATAGAGAGTCTGACAGGCAGTTGGAATCTCAGCATTGGACATCAGAAGAGTGACCAGAGCTGGAGATGGATAAATTGGGGTCACCCACATAGGCACAAAAAAACTCAAACTATGGAACAAGATGAGAAGTTACCACTTCTAATAACAATACTTTATAGGGTTCTTCTTTAGTTTCATGGTCAGCAAACTGTTGGCTCTAACTTAAGCATTTCTGATCCAATGATTCATATTGGATTTTTTTTTTACATTTTTTACATCTCTCACCACCCACCTATTCCTCTGCACTTAGAAATCATTTCATTTCTCTCTGGGCTTACTTTCTCTCTCCCCACCTTACATTGGTGTCCCATATCTTTTCTTTCTCACTTCTGTAAACCAGCTGTATGTCCTGGCAATAACACAATCTTGCACACACACACACACACACACACACACACACAAACAAACACTCCTCTCCCTTCTCCTCAACCCTCATCCCTATCCCCAATGTCCGTCCTCAGACACATGTGTTTTGAGTTCCATAATTCTGAATGGGGGCCTTCAGGCTTGTAGAAGGGCATCTCCGGCTCTGCAAAGAACATACTGGGAGATGGGGGGGTGGGGTGCCTAGAGGGGAGAGGAAGTCAGGGATGGTGCTGCTGATACAGCCTCCTTACCACATGCTGTGGCTGCTCCAGGATTGGTTCTTTAAAGAGCTTCCTGCACCACTGGGGACTGAGTAGACATCTGGGAGATTTAATTTTTAAAGAGTCTCAGTGTGAAATAGAGCCAAGACCCTTTAAACTCCCCTCCATTTCACACTGAGTGTTGTAAAACTTTAAATGTCTCAGTGCCAGATCCATGGTTTGCCACTGCTTCCTATGGACCTACTTAAAGGACCCACTTCCAGGCAGGCGGGGGCAGTTGTGTTTCCAACCTCGGGTCTGGCACTGAGGAAGATTCAAAGATAAATAAAACTCAGACCCCATCCTCAAGCACTACTTATAATCCAGTATGAAGAGTAGGGTTGAGTATTCAGAGGACATGCCAATAACTCCCCATGAGACCTTAAAGCAAATTCTCTCTGGGCCTCAGTTTCCTCATAAGTAAAATGAGTGGATTAAAGATGATAATTTTGGAGGTTTCTTCTAGCTTTAAAAGCTGGCATTCATATAGCACTTTAGCATTTGCAAAGTACTTTACAAGTGTTATTTTAGCCTTATAACAATCTTGAAAGATGGGTCCTATCATTATACCCATTTTACAGATGAGAAAAACTGAGGCAAAACAAGCTTAAGTGATTTGCCCAGAGTCACAGAGGCAGGATTTGAACTCAGGTCTTACTCATTCCATCCACCATGCCACCTTGAAAGAGACTGCCAAAATATATTTGACAGGCCATGGCTTTAGTTGGATGCTGAAGTTGAAAGAGGAGGGAAAAGTGACTCAGAGAACAGTGGTTTAGTTTCAGACATGTAGAGCTTGATATGCTAATAGGACACCTAGCTGAAGATATCTACTATGAAGTGGAAAATATAAGACCTAAAGTTGGTATTGTTGTCATCTCCATTTTACTGATTAGAAAACTGAACCACAGAGAAATTATAAATTCAACACCTTGAGAGATAGAATGCACTATAAATACAGAGTTGGGTTGTTGTTTTTTTAAAGGGAAATTCATGAACAAGCAGAGCCATAATCGGTTTCCAAGGGAAACAAGGACTTTGGTAAATCTCTAAATTCGAAAGCTAATATTTAATGGACATAAGCATGGCCTTCCACAATATGTCCCCAAGTGCTACTGTCAGAGGGAGAGTGAATGCCAGGATGGAGAGACCATGGTTATTTTTCCTTACAAACATTTTATAAGCATTTTAAGATTTACAAAGCATTTACCTCACCACAGCCCTGCAAGGTAGGTGGTATTATCTGTAATTTATAGGTGAGAAAATGGGAGTTCAAAGAAATGAAGTAATTTGTCCATAGTCACATACCAAGACAGTGGGAGAGCTGGGACTGAAACTCTGGTCTACAATGTTATTCCATAAACATGTATTAAGATCATTCTATGCTCCTGGCACTGTCCTAGGTGCTGAAATACAGATTCAAAACTGAAAGATAGGGTCTTCTCTTTTGTCAATGGACTTAATCTTCTAGGGGAGGGAAAGACCCTCAGGGTTGCTTTCTTTCTTTACTTTTCTTTCTTTCTTTTTTCTTTTTTCCTTTCTTCTTTCCTTTCTTTCCTTCTTTCCTTCTTTCTCTTTTCTCAAAGACCAAACCTTAAACACATTTCACTTTGGAGCTCACAGATTGGCCCATAATAGGTCCCTGCCCCAAGCTCCACTTAATGGCTATGTTTTGGGTCCTCCTGGCTCAGAGTGAATATCAACAGTAACTGTCTCTCTTTTGACCAGTAACCTAGAGAGTATTCCCTTCCCAGTTTAATTTTTTTCTTAATTAAAGGGCCCATCTCTTAACTCACTTCTTAACAAGGCCTATTCACTGAATGGGCATTGCCTCACTCAAAGTGAGAAGGTGAAAAATCCTAAAAGGCCCATGGTCTCCCATTGCCTCCTGAGTCATCTCCAGTCATCCTGATGAGTATCAGGCCACTGGACCCAGATGGCTTTGGAGGAAAAAGTGAGGCTGGTGACCTTGCACAGCCCTCCCTCTCTCAAATCAAAGTCAACTACAAGTCATGTCATCATTTCCTTGTTGTCATGGTCCTCTTCGAAAAAGGACAAACACAACTTCTCTTCTAGGGGAGGAAACCACATGTGCACCAATAAGTAAACAAAGAAGTAATTTCTAGGGAAGGAGGATCAGAAAAGGTAGAGGAGAAGAAGAGAGAAGAGAGCATTCCAGGCTGAAGGGCAAAGGCACAGAAATGGAAAGGAATAGTAACAAGCATTTATTAAGCACCTACTCTGTTCTAGGCATTGTGCTAAGAGAATTACAAATGTAATCTCATTTGACTTTCCCAACCACCCTGAAAGGTAGTAAAGGTATTATTATCTCCATTTTATAATAAAAGTTAAAGGACTTGCCCGGGGGTCAGAAATCTAGGACCTCTCCAAAGACAGATTTAAACTCAGGCCCACAACTCTATTCCTTGTTCCATCTCAATGGGAGATGGAAGCAGTGAATAAGCCAGATGAATGGAATAGAGAGTGTAGGAGAGAGAGGAGAGGACTAGGAATTGGACGTCTGATTTCAATAGTTCTGAGAATTCCTAGGTAAGGAAATACCTGCTACCAGCACCTGTCAGTGCTTTTTCTCCAACTAATAGGCCCAGAGAGTGGTCTAAAGCAGAGGTGCCAAACCAGGGCCCCACTTACAACCCACAACACTCCATTCCCACATTCTGCTGAACCAGATTAAAATGCAATTAGAAAGTGCTGGAAAAAATAAAAAAACAATAAAACATAGCTAATATCACATTTTAAAGCTAAATCAGTATGCAGCTGGCAGGGGTCTTTATGTTCACATTCATGGCCCCATTTCTATTTGAGCTTGACTCCTTTGACCCGGAGCATGGAGAGGCTGTGATTTGCCAGGGTCCCATAGCTCCTATGTCCCAGAGACAGAGTTCGAATGCAGACTTTCCTGCCTTCAAGATCAACTCTCTACCTACTACACCCAACTAAGGGTGAGTATTGTGGAATCATTCTAGAAAGGTAGAGTCAAACCATTTTTGGAGGCTTCAAATACCAGCAAGGTGGTTATATTTTATACTAGAGGCCAGCAAGCATAGGAAATAGCCAGTGGAGCTTCTGGAGGAAGAGAATGCCTGCCTGATTGACTACCTCACCTACCAGCCAACTACATGACTAATTGACTGTCTAATATGCCTGCCTACCTGATGGACTGACTGATTGATTACCTAACTGACCAACTGACTGCCTACCTGCCTATCTGACTAATTGACTGATTAACTACCTGCCTGCCTGACTACTTGACTGACTGACAGACTGTTTGTCTATCTGACTGATTCACTTACTGCCTACCTGACTGACTGACTGTCTGACTGACTATCTGACTATCTGACTGACTGACTGACTATCTGACTATCGACTGACTGACTGCCTGCCTGGCTGACTATCTGACTGACTGACTGTCTGACTGACTATCTGACTGACTGACTGTCTGACTGACTGACTGTCTGACTGACTATCTGACTATCTGACTGACTGACTGCCTGCCTGGCTGACTATCTGACTGACTGACTATCTGACTGACTGACTGACTGACTGACTGACTGTCTGACTGACTGACTGACTGACTGACTGACTGACTGGCTGACTGGCTTGCTGGCTGACTGACTCTGCTTTAGAAATCTTTTGGCAGTCAGATGAAGGGGTAAGGCTGGAAACTGACTCCTAAATGCAGTCTTTGTTCCACTATGCCATGCTGCTTTCTAGTGATGGTGTTCTTACTTTAGTCATGGTAGGCATTTGAGGTGACATTGTATGGCATTTTGCATTGAAGTCCTTTACCTTCAAAATGTGCAGGGTCCCCTGCTTTGGTGCTCTATCCATGCAGCCTTTATTCTGAACTCTCACCTGCACATGCTGAATGTCACATCTGGCCTGTGTACTTCTTGTTTGGAAATGTAAATAGGATTGGAATCCCTTGCCAGGCTATGAGGTTAGCCATGATTTGCTGAATCCATTCTTCCTTAATCCTCTTTTTTTTTAATTTAACTCTCCTAACAGTCACATGGAAGGAGAGACACATAATTTGGATGACAGCTCACCAAGAAAATCAAAACTGAAGCAATTTAGAGTCTTCAACCAGTCTGCTGTGTTTGCTGTTTTGAAATTTCAGTTTGCGGATGCATCAGTTGTTGTACGATTGTATATTATGTAGACATATGTGTGCACATCTGTAGGTGAAATTTATATATTTACTTATATATACAAATATATCTATTAGAGGCAGCCAGGGTGACTCAGTGAACGGAGCACCGTGTGTGGAGTCAGAAAGGCCTAAATTCAAATCTGACCTCAGATGCTTACTATCTGTGTGACCCTGGGCAAGTCACTTAACCTTGTTCGCCTTGGTGTCCATCTGTAAAATGAACTGGAGAAGGAATTGGCAAACCACTCAACCTCCCTTAACCTCTAAATGTCCTCAACTGTAAAATGGGGATAATAATACCACCTACCTCCCAGGGTTAGTGCAAGGGTCAAATGAGATATTTGTAAAGCACTTAGCACAGTGCCTGGCTAAGTCTTCCAAGGGGCAAAGGTAAGGAGAAAAAGCATTTCAAGCATGGGAGGGACAACCTGTGCAACAGCACCTATTATGTTTTAGTCAATATTATGGTTGTTTGTGAAGCTGTCCTACTCAATTCAACAAATATGGATTTGAACTCAGGTCCTCCTGACTCTGGGACCAGAGCTCTGCCCGCCATGCTACCTACCTGCCCAACACATATTACATGAATGACTACAATGTATAAAGATGTGTGGTAGGAATACAGAAACAAAAACAAAACAGTACCTGCCCTCAGGAAGCTTACATTCTACTGGTGACATGGAGTATCTGCTCTGGCAAGAAAATGCAAAGTAATTGGCAAAGTACAGAGCACTAACACCTGGGGGCAGATTGGAGGGAGGGAGAAGATTGCCGTTATGATTGTTATTGTCCAACTCCTCATGACCCCATTTGGGATTTTCTTGGCAAAATACTGGAATAGTTTGTGCCATTTCACACAAGATTAAGTGACTTTCCCAGGGTCACACAGCCAGTAAGCGTCTGAAGCCAGATTTGAACTCAGAAAGATGAGTCTTCCTGACTCTAGGCCTAGCACTCTGTCCACTTTGTGACCTAGCTGCCCCAGGAGAGAGGTTTACTATGCTATGAACTACTTGAGTTCAAAAGTCTTGCTTCATTTTTTTGTCTTTTCCAGCTATCTTTTTTTTTAGTATCACTGATAGTTTCTTTAATTAAACTAAACTGTGAATAGTAAATCATTAATAATAATAAGATTATAGATTTAAGACTGAAAAGGACCTTCCAGGCCATCTCCCATTTCATGGATGAGGAAACTGAGACCCAAAGAGGTCAAGTGACTTGGATAGGGTCACACAGCTACTAAGTATCTGAGGTTTTCCTACTCCCACACCTAGTACTCCATCCACAGCTCCATCTAGCTGCCAAATGAAACCAAACATTTCACTTAACTTGGCTGTTGGGATAACTAAAATATTGACCAAAACAAAAACGATCACTCTTATTCCCTGACTCAGTTCAATGTTTTTAGCTATCAGCCAACCTGTAGATAGTGTGAGAATATGAAGACCTAGGTTAGAACAACATTTGTCAAAATATGTTCTATAGATCCTACGTAGTATTGTGTGAGAATATTTTGGCACTACTAATATTTTTCCTGATTAAATTGTGTACTTAAAGATTTTTCTCCCATCATTATAGAGAGCCCTTCCACTATTGAGGATCGAAGCTTGTCTATGCCATGGTAAACAGACTCTATAAGATTCTGATGAGAAAGCCTGTCATCAGACCCATACTCAAAACCTTTCCAGCTTAGTAGGATCTGTAAGACCTTTAACTATATTAAAATACCCTGTCAGAACCCAGTGTCACTTCCACAAGGCATTAGAATTATGCTTCGGAGGAGGGTAAAATTATATATGAAGTGTCAAAACTCGGACTGAGTAATCAGAGCTTTGCACTGAAATTTAGAGCATTTGCAACCTTTCGACAGATAGAAATAACTAAGCTTAGCACCTAATAAACAAGAATAATTAGTTCAAATAGTCAGCAACCCTTCCTGGCTGCACCCCAGGTTAATTTCTCCCTGGTCTAGCCTCATAATGTCCTCTTCCCATCTCAGAAGCAACCATGTGGACAACCATGGACTTCCCCTCCAACACACATTTCCTACCACTTGCTGTGGGTAGAAAAATTGCCAGCTCTGCTCAGTGTACGTGTCAAAAAAAATTTATGAAATGTAACTTTGGGAAGGGACATGAAAATGAGCTCAGGTTCCTTCTATTTTGCTCCAAAATGTTTCTGCCTCTCTTTTATCTCAGAGCAATTCTATGGCCCCCAGGTACTTGGAATAGAATTAATGAATTCTGCCAATAGATCTCAAGCCCCAAAAGATTACATGGCCAAACCAGGTTTGGGAAGTGCTGTACTACAAGTTTTCTAAGCTAATAGGGCTATTTACAATAGTTCAGTAAGAATTACTATTGACAGCAAAGAAAATCTAAAAGGAGCAAAAAACTTAATGGGGCATTACTGAAATCACAACAACGCAGAGCTGCACAAGATGTGATGTATGGTGACGGAAAAGGAAAATGGCTTGAAATATTTTATAGCATTAGAGTCATGGAGATAACAAAGAAACGCCTCTCTGCCTTCTCCATTAAGATTTGTAAGAATCATTTTAGAGTCATTTTCTCCCCAGTTCCTACTACCCAAAGATGATTTTGGAAATTTAGCCCCTTTTTATATTATTAAATTATTTGAACATGCAAAATTACTTCCCACTTAGCACTTTCCAGCTATGAAGGAATCTAAACTATGTCTTTTAAAAGAGGGTTTTTGTTTAAACTACTCCCTTCCTAATGCATGAGCTAACTGTGGTTCCTATTCAAAAGTTCTAGCAAGAGACTTTTTGGAATGATGGATTCCAGTGCTGGCCTGGGAGGGTGATACAGTAGACAGAATATTGGATTGGGACTTAGAAGGCCTCAGATGTTAACCAGCTCTGTGTCCTTAGGCAAGATTCTTCAATTCTCAGTTTCTGTAGCTGTAAAATGGGGATATTAACTGTCTGCCCTGACTATCCCATAGGATTATTGTGAGTATAAAGTATGGTAGTATACATGAAAATGTACAATCCTCTTTTTCTGTTCCAACTATGAACATAGACATGCCCATTTTATTTAGGGTTTGTAAACTTCAGAATAAAAATAAAATTTTAAACAATGAAAATGTATGTGAAAATAATTTAAAATAAAGTGCTACATCAGTGGTTCTCAACCTTCCTAATGCCGCAACCCTTTAATATTCTTATGTGGGCGTATCTGTATGTGGGCAGACCCACCTGGAGATGGATGGAGGAGTGGTTCTTTGGTTCCTAAGAGCATCAGAAATATGTTTTCCTATGGTCTTAGGCAACCCCTGTGACAGGGTCATTCGACCCCCAAAGGGGTTACAATCCACAGGTTGAGAACCACTGCTCTCTATAAATGCAAGTTATTATTAGGGAATTAGGAATTGACTAAGGGGCCCCAAACTGGTAAAAGGAGAGCAGAACACAAATACAAAGAGAGAGAGAGACAGAGAGACAGAAAGACAGAGAGACAGAGACAGACAGAGACAGACAGAGGGAAAGAGAGAGAGAGAGAGAGAGAGAGATTGGTAAAGGAGTACATCCACTTCAACAAGGATAAAGGAAGGAACAGGAAGAGGAGGTACTTAAAGAACACTCACTTTGTCCTGACTCTGCCTCAGGTAGGAAGATGCTACAAGAGAAAAAGTTGGAAGGGGTCAGAAGCTGATGGAAATAGAAAGAAATATGACATGGATAAAGAGAACATAAATGAAAAGTGATGGAACCAGGAGTAGGAGAAGAAAAGGGAGAAGAAGGGAATGAAGATATAGGAAAGGGAAGAGAGGAAAAGCATAAGCCCAGGTTTGCTATTACCACATGCCACTAATTAAATACAAAGGTTGAGGGCAGTACTATTTATATATTCATCTTTAAAATAAAGGAAGGAGGGGAGAAGAGGGAAAGAATGGAAGGATATCTTCAGAAAGGAGGTTCAGGAGAGATACCCCAGAAAAAGTATACCCATGAAAAAGATGTTCCCCTCAAAAAAGGCTATCTCCCACAGGACTAGGAGACAGAATACCTGTCATTATGAAACAGGGTATAGCTTTCAAACCAGTCAGTCAAGAAAAGGGCCAGGAGAATCTGCACTGAACTGAGGTAGATGTTCTCTGGTCCCCTGACTTTTTACACTTGGGAAAGCTGTGTGTGGGCCCTGGTTTTTTGCATGTTCAGTATAAAGATTTGGTCTTTATATGCTTATGATGACAGTCCCCACCCCCTTTCACATATGTGTCCTTTTGTCCACAGAGTAATGATGTTCGGATAATTCTTGGCCAGTTTGATCAGAATATGGCGGCAAAAGTATTCTGTTGCGTAAGTAAATTGTCATTTAATTTGTATGTTTGGGGAAATTAACAAAACCTTTATCTGTAAACTGAAGAACATGAGCCCTGCTCTGGCTCTGTATGACAAACAAATTGACAGAAATTTTGGGTTACTCAAGAAGCAAACATTCTTAGAGTATTTTATTAGTTAAATCTCTCAAAGGTAACAGAATCAAGTGTCAGATTAGTGTAATCATGGGGACTGATTTCTGGTTTAATCAGTCCCAACTATTAGAAGATTCTTCTTTAGTATGAATTTGCATCCCACTCCCTAATAATAAGCTTGAGTCATCACAATTTTCCTCAGTCAAGATTTTTCATCAGTCAAGATATTCATCACCATCTTCTTTAAGAATAATCTTTCAACTTCTTCTGGGGGTAGCTAGGTGGCGCAGTGAATAGAGAACTGGCTCTGGAGTCAGGAGGACCTGAGTTCAAGTCCAGCCTCAGACACTTCACACAAAACTAGCCACGTGACCTTGGGCAAGTCACTGAACCCCAATTGCCCTGCCTTACCCCCTCCAAAATAAAAAAGAATAATCTTTCAAGTACCTACATGTTATCATTAGGCAAGCCTCCT
>JAQQSW010022254.1:0-10494 GCA_028646575.1 Pseudocheirus occidentalis
CAGCCTCAGACACAACACAAAAACTAGCCATGTGACCTTGGGCGAGTCACTTAACCCCAACTGCCTTCCAAAGTACAAAAAAAAATTAATTAGAGTACTGAATTGGCATCGATATTTTTTCCATTACAACACTGATTAAGGCAGTCAACCTTTGAGCCTCAACTTCTCCATTTTAACAATGGAAGATGCATTTTACATATCATAGGATGAGGACTATAACATAAGGCTAACTTATCACTGGTTAATTTTAGAGGTTACTGGTGTATCGGGTTAAGTAAATCTGACTTTTTGAGATTATGGACACACTGTACCTGTTTTATATTTCCTTCTTCCCTTGGGGAAGGGGAAGTCACTTAGCAATTAGTTTGATAGGAATGTGGGCAGAGTATCCATGACCCAGGAGGTTTCTCGAGGATGGAGTGGTCCTCAGATTGGAGAACAGACCAAGAAACTCAAGCTGGACTGTTTGTGTTGGGAGTAATGGGACTTGTGAAAGGAATTTGGGAATCCCATTCTGGAATGGAGGAGAATAGGCTTCTGTCTGCTGAAAATCTGCCATAAAGGAGTTATGCACTCGGGTTTTAATCATCCATGACATTTTAGATTAGAGAAAGCCTAGATAATTTTTTAAAACCTACCTCATTTTAGCCTTCTGCCTCCAGCACTCACTTGTATCCAGGAAAAAGTCCATGTGCCGATTGTGTCAACATTTGTCCTACCCATTTATTAGGGGAAAGAATGAATCTCTTCACATAGAGAAGATCAGATTTATGAACATTTTTGTACTCAGTTACCTATTTCAAGGTAAGCTAGCAGAAATTAAAATAAGGGAATTTGATGGCCAGCCTTAGATCAGAAGCCAAGAAAAGAAGGGAGCAAAATAATCTTTCCTCCCTCCATCCCTACTCTCTTTCTAAAGCATTTTCTCTTCCCAACCAACAACCCCAATCCTAGAAGAAACATTCTAGTCAGCTCCCTGAATGACAAGATGGAATGAAGCAAAAGGTCTCTCCCATCAAACTCCAGTCAATGTCTTCAGAGTGATTCAATAATGAGATTAACAATAAAAACCACTTAGTGTCAATTTGGGTCACCTAGAGTTAAGAAACTTGTATGTTGATGCCAATTTTCTTCATCTGTCAAAGGATGGTCTTCATGGTCCCTTCCAGTACTAACATTCTAAGAAAAATCCCTAAGTCTATCACCATTGTCCATCTGCACAAATTGATTTATCATTTTTCCACAAGTTATATATCCAAGCCCAACTGACTTTCAAAATCAGTAATGTATATTCATGATTAGTGTTTGTTTTAAAATGTCAGAAAAGTTAAATATTTAAAATAAAAAAGATCACACTTTCCCATGTTTAGACTACCAAGAATAAAGGCGTAACCTTGCACATTTAAAAATAGAAAAAGCTTATTGTTTTGCCAAATATGTCCAAGGAATATTGAAATTTTAGAATTTATTCTAACTCCTATAAAACACAGTTTAGATCAATGGTTCTTAACTTGGGGTTCACAGACCGACAAGGAGACCATGGAAAAATTTTAGGAGGCTTGTGAACTTGGAAGGGAAGAAAATGACATCATTATTTTCATTAACATCTAAACAGAATCTAGCATTTTCTTCTACTATTCAAAAATATTATTCTGAGAAAGGGTCCACAGGCTATCCAAGAATGCCAAGGGATCCATCTAACACACACACACACACACACACACACACAATTGTTGCCCTCCAGAATGTCCTAGACCCAGGAACACAGTGCTGTGGATATAAGAAATACATAGTATGAAAGTAAGAAAGTTTTCCAATGGCAATAGTCAATAAAAATGACTTCCATAGGGAATAAAGTGCTCTACTTGGAGCAGAAAATCCCAAATTCAAATCTTCCCTCAGTAATTTATAATCAATGGAACTCTAAGCGAGTCAATTTATTACTAGTAGCCTTGGTTTCCTAATCTGTAGGAGCAGGAATAATAATAACTCTTGAATGGAAATCCCATTGGAACATCAAATTAAATTATGGATGTAAATTCTTAAAGAGCTAATTCTTCCAGAAGGTCAGGCGTACTCTTTCCAGGGTATGTGCTGACTCAAATAGAGAGTGGGAGTACATTTTTGTGAGCAAAATATGTTTTATGTTGTAAATGTTCATACTAGTTGCAATAAAGCACTTCCTTTGCAAGAATGAACAAGTTCATCTGTGTAAGTATTCCTTCTACATGTGCTGAACATGGTATCTCAGTAGATGGTCCTCACAAGTTGCTGGTCAAAAAAAGACTGTAGGAGTGGTTGGGTGGTGCAGTGAATAGAGCACTGGTCCTGGAGTCAGGAAGACCTGAGTTTAAATCCAGCCTCAGACACTTAACACTTACTAGCCGAGTAACCTTGGGCAAGTCACTTAACCCCAATTGCTCTCCCTTCCCCCCTCCAAAAAGAAAAAGAAAAGATTGTAACCTGAGAGTCAACTTTCTGCTGATGAGCCTCTGTGAACTTGACTAGACTTGGGAGAATCATATATTACCAGACTTGCTACTGAAGTCTGTCTAAGAAGGGGTCCATAGGCTTCCTCTGACTGCCAGAAGGGTCCATGACAATATGATATACACATGGGGGTGTGTGTGCATATGTTATACATTTATATATGTGTATACAAACATATATGTATGTGTACATATACATGTGTGTAGGTATGTAGAAAGAACCTTTGGTTTTTATTTTTAAAAAGCTTTTGTTCTTTAGAATGTCCTGGACCCAGGAACACACTGCTGCGCGTATACCAACAGAATGAAAGTCCTTAGTGGGTTCTCATTCTGCTAATATAACCTTCAAGAATCAATTATGCTCTATTTGAAACTATGCTGAAAGGGCTATAAAAATGTGCATATCCTTTGACCCAGCAGTGCTACTTCTAGGGCTATCTCCCAAAGAGATTATACAAATGGGAAAAGGACTGGTATATACAAAGATATTTATAGCAGTTGGAAATTGAGGGGATTCCCACCAGTTTGGGAATGGCTGAACAAGTTGTGGAATATGAATGTGATAGAGTACTATTGTGCTATAAGAAATGAGGAGCAGGCAGACTTGGGAAAAACCTAGAAAGACTTATATGGACTGGAGCAGAACCAAGAGAACATTGTAAACAGTTACAGCCACATTGTGCGATGACTAACTTTGATAGACTTGGCTCTTCTCAGCAATCCAAGGTTCTAAGACAATTCCAAAAGACTCATGGTGGAAAATGCTATCCACATCCAGAGAAAGAGTTACAGAGTCTGAATGTAGATCGAAGCAGACTATTTGCTCTCTGTATATTTTGTTTTGTTTTGTTTCTTCTTTCTGATGGTTCATTCCATTGGTTATAATTCTTTTTTTTGCAACATGACTAATGTGAAAATAGACTTATTGTAAATGTATATTTAGAGCCTATATCAGATTACACACCATCTTGAGGAGAAAATTGAAACTCAAAAGCTTGTGGAACTGAATGTTGTAAACTAAAAATAAATAAATATTAAAAAAAATAAACAATTATGCTAAACTACAAGTATTTATTAAGTGCCTACAATGTCCCAGCAACTACTAAGAGAGAAATGAAACAACCTCTGCCCTCAAGGGCCTTTCATTCTACTGAGGGATATGATGCATAAGTATATGCAAAATTTACACAAAATAAATTTAAAGCAACTCTTTGGGGGGAAGGCACTAGCAGATGGGGAGGGGGAGTCAGAAAAGAATTCTGAGTCCATTCCAGGCATGGTTGATAGCTGGTGCCATGGCAACAAAATGGAAGGTGGAAGAGTGGCCTCCATGTTCCAGATTCCATATCATTATGGAGGTTCATACAATTATGAGCCATCAGTGTAAATTAGAAGAGTTTTGATGAGTATATGAAATTTTAAAATAAGACAAGTGGGTATGATGGAAAGAACACCAGATTTAGAGTTGAAGAGGCTGGCTTCAAATGCCTGGTGTCCTTCTTATTACTTGTGGAAATAGGACTAATTTTTGCCCTGTTTTGTTTCACTAACTCTTAGCACAGTGACTAGCGCATAGTAGGTACCTAAAGAATGTTAGATGATTGACTAAGTCTCTTTGGGTCTCAATTTTCTACTATATAAAATAATATTAGAATAGATGATGGTTTCAGATTTAGGAATATAGAAATAATTATTTGGTAATAATGAAAATTTAGAATTATTATAATTAATGTAGATGGTTTCTTTATTCAAGGTGACTCAAGTTTCAGGATTAGGTGGGGGCGAATTATCTTCCACTCACTTCATATGTATCTTTCATGTACCATTGTATATACATGTTATTCTTCTCTCTCTCTCTCACACACACACACACACACACACACCATTGAATGTAAGCTCTATGAAAGCAGGAGCTGTTTTTTCCCTTTTTCTTTCTATCCCTAATGCTTAGCACTTTGCCAGTAACATAGTAAGTACTTAATGAATGCTTATAGATTAATGAGTTGAGTGACTGTAAGATAATTTGCACAAATGAACATGATAAACTAGTTTGTATAATCAGGCCTTCAGATATCCAAGGATTCATTCCCAAAGAAGTCTAGAATTAAAGACAAATCTTATATATTATCTTACCGTGACGTAACAGGCATGTCCAGGCGCTGACATACGAACAACCAACTCAAATTGGCATCAATAGCTAGAGGGAGTTACTTTTATTGTGGCAAACTAAGAGTTAGAATACCTTTTCAGAGAGATGTCAGGGGGTTAAGCATGAGAGTGTGGTGCCTGGGCTGATTGACTGTTCAAGCTAAAATTACAAAACAGTCTCTACTACCTCCTATTCTGCAATATTTTATACCTTGAATTCTTATTCACTACTGCTACTCCCCTCAAATACAATTCTTTCACTTTATGCAAAATGTGAGTTTTCAAGATAAAGCCGCATCATGCTGACTAAATAATTTCAAACAAAAACCGACAAGATCTTTGCATTTGGTCCTATGTAAATAAATAAGACACTTTCTTATGATAAAAATTAATGAACCACTCAATAGATAAATGAATGAATGAAACTGGGCTAAATGCTGGGAAAACATATAGAAAGATAATCTCTTCCCTCAAGGAGATTGCATTCTTCTCGATTTTGTTTTAATTTGGGGGGGAAAGACAGTTTCTCATCTCTCCCATCTCCCATACTTTGTACCGACTGTCTCCCATATTAGGAATGCTCTGCCTTCTTACCCCTGCCTCTCTTTTTTTTCCCGGCTTCCTTCAAGACTTAGATCAAGTGGCATTTTCTGCAGGGAGTCTTTCCCAATTCCCCCGCACACACACACATTATTAGTTCTTAAACCCTCTCAGATTACCTTCCATTTATTTATTTGCTTTCTCTCTCTCTCTCTCTCTCTCTCTCTCTCTCTCTCTCTCTCTCTCTTTCTCTCTCACTCTCTCTCTCTCTCCTTCTCTCCCTCTTCCCCCTTCTCTCTTTCTCTCTCTGTAACAAGTATTTTTTAAATCAATTTGTCCATCTAACTACGCCTCCTTGAGAAAACTTTTTTTAAATCTAAAAAAAAAATCCCTCAATACATATCTATGTAGTCCAGCAAAACAAATTCTTATATTAACCATGTCCAGAAATATGTTTCTTTCTACATTTTTAGTTCATCAGGAGGTAAACAGTATGTTTCATCTTCATTCTTTTCAACTCATGATTTGTCATGGCATTGATCAAAGTTCCAAAGTTTGAAAGTTGTTTTTCTCTATAATTTTGTTATCATTGTATAAATTGTTTTTGGGGGAACGTCTTGTCTCATTCTACATCGGTTCATAAAGGTCTTTCCAGCTTCCTCTGAAAATGTCCATTCTGTGATTTTTACGGTACAATATCCTATTATATTCACATACCAGAATTTGTTTTGTCATTCCTCAATATAAGGACACTCCACTAATTTCCAAATTTTGGTTATGTCGAAAAGTACTGATGTGTGTGTGATATGAGCACTTCTCTTCCTTTGAGTTCTTTAGGGTATAGGCCTAGTCATGGTATATAGATGAGTCAAAGGGTATATACAGTTTGGTGATTTCTTTTTGGCTATAGTTCCAAATTTCTTTCCAAAACGTCCCTCTGACATATATTATTTACATGACTCTTAGCCACTATAGTTATAAATTACAAAACACTGGGGGATTTGCGTTGACAGAGGTACTTTTCTTGTGAGGAGATCCCTACAAGAATAAATCATAGAACCATAGTAATTAGCTAATACAATTACTTCATTTGGCAAATGAGGAAACTAAAATCCAACATGGTTAAATGACTTTCCCAAGGTTACTCACCTTGTATATAGGAGTTAAAATCCAGGCCTCCTGACTCCTAGTTCATTGTTAATTACATTTCACCCTATGTCTGCCTTCATAGTGAATTGAAATACAAAAGCAAGCATAATAGCCTCAATATTACTGAATATTAATTTCTTTTCCCGAACTGGAACACCAACCAAAAGAAATATTGCCATATTCCGACACAACATAAAAAGATAATTATATATAAAACCGCCATTCTCCATTTCACACCATTTGCTTGATTTAAATATTCCACATGTTATTTTCAAAACTTTCCTGCTTGTCTATGCTTCCTTCTGAATATTGTTCTGTTCTCTTACGTAAATTTTTAAAAATGTCACAGTGGCCCTCATGGTAGGGAGGGCATTACTATTGCTCATACACACTCCTCCCAGCCCAAGCCCCTTAAAAACCAAGAGAAAGAGAAGAAAAAAACTTGTAAAAAATAAGTACAGTGTAAAATAAAATAAATCCACTCATTGGCTATATCCATCACCTCTCTGTCAGGAGGTTGTCTTATGAGTCATCATAGGTTCCCTATGGACATTGTTGGTCACTGACTTGATCAGAGACTAATTGGTAATTCTTACCGATTAGTCTTACCAAGCTATTTTTTTTTCTTTACTACGTGCTTACTGTGTAAATTGTTCTCCTGGTTCTGCTCAATTTACTATGTATCATGCTTTGCAGAATATTCCGTAATTATTTTTTCATCACCCTGGATATGAATTTTAAGACTCTTATGATTTCTTACAGATTACTCCAGGAAGCAAGGCTGCAGCCGCCAACCTGTGTCCTGGAGATTTCATTCTGGCCATAGATGGCTATGGAACGGAGACCATGACTCATGCTGATGCCCAGGACAGAATTAAGGCAGCAGGCCATCAACTGTGTCTCAAAATTGACAGGTATCCATTAATAATGGAATCCATATTTTATCTGTTTCAGGAGAGAATCTGAAATGGAGACATGAATGTGTATGTCAGTGTGCAGAGAGAAAGGGTTGGTAGCCAACTGAGATGGATTCAGGAAGGTGCCATCACACCAACATTCTAATTAGAAACTGGAGGTCGATTTATTTGTATAACTTCCTTTCTACTTTGTACTCTCCCTGCCTCATGCCATGGCTAGCGACATCCTCTGACCCCTGGCCCAGCTTATGTCCCAGCCTTCTGCTCACCACATCATCCCTGTCATTCAGATCATCACACACACACACACACACACACACACACACACACACACACACACACCCCAAAACACAGAAACTCTTGGAACATTTAAATATGAAAAAGTATATGGGGAGAGAAAGGAATGTGTCTAGGTATCTAAGCAGAAAAAGGAATAGGGTTTTCTGGGGCAAAGAGAGGAAAAGATAATCCCCAGCCTTCACATAAGAGTGCAGGGCTGGGGTCCAAGGCTCACCCAGTGAGTTTGCAGTGATATAGATCCTTCCAGATTTGCCCACATAGTTTTGGCATGTACTTCTATGTAAAGGGCAAGGCCAGGCCACAGTTTGTGTCATTGCTTTTTCTTATCATCCAATTCTTATCCCTAGATTGGGGCCATCGTTCCCCCAGTTCATATTTGCCTTTCTTTCCTCCTACCATTGTGATCTTTAGAAACCTTCAATCGATCAATAAACATTTATTAAGGGCCTACTACATGATAGTCACTGCACTAAACACTGGAGACACAGAAAAAAATAAAAAATAGTCCTTGCCCTCAAGGAGCTTACAATCTAATATGGAAAACAAAACACATACAAATATATACAAAGCAAGCTATATACAGGATAAACAGGAAATGATCAACAGAGGGATGGCCCTAGAATTAATGTGATCAAACTCCCTTCAATCCTCTTACAGTCCTACTTCTTAGCATCACAGAAACCTGGCTTTTCTTGAGTGCCATTTCTTACCAACCTCTCCAATACTCTCATTCTTTTACTCTCCCTCCTCTACTCACTCGCTGGACCAAGAGGAAGAGATGACCTCTTACTGCCCATTGCAGCTTCTAGACTAGAATTTCTTAACCTGAGGTCCATGGACGCCCTTTGACTCCCAAGGGGTCAAAGTCTGTGAACAGATTTCAGAGTGCCCATGAACTTCAATGGGATAAAATTATATATTTTTTATCAACCTTTAAGAAAAAGTTTGGCATTTCCTTAAATTATAAATGATTTAAAAAAAAAAAGATTATCCCGAGAAGAGATCCATAGGTATGTTCCCAGACTGCTAAAGGACTCCATCACAGGAAAAGTTAAGAATCAGTACAACAGACCCTTTCTCTGTCATGATTACCTGCTGATACTTGCATCTAAAGCCTCAGCTTCACAAGTACAAGATCAGAGAGGCATGGCCAGGTTCATTCATCTGGAAAAGAAGCTATGGTTCTTAGTGAACTACAAGCTCAATGAGTCAATAGTGTTCTTTGGCAGCTAATATTAATTAAAATTGTATTAATAGAGGAAAAGCTTCCAAGAACTAGTTAACTTTTCTTACTGTACACTGCCTTACTCAGACCACATCTGGAATATTGTGTGGAGTTCCAGGTGCAGCATTTGAGGCAGGATATTGATAAACTCAAGAATATCCAGAGGGAAATCAGTATAGTCAAATCTCAAGTGCAGATCTTATGAGAATCACTTGAAATAACCAGAGATGTGTAATCTGGAAGACTTAAGGGGGGCAGGATATTTTTCTCCAAGTATCTGAAGTGCTATTGTAGAGCAGGATTGGATTTGTTCTTTTTGATCCCATAGGGCAAAAGCAGAAGCAAGGGTAAGAAGTTGATATAAAATTAAGTGTGATTGAAGGAAAAGCTTCATTATACTTAAACTGAGAACTGGGCTTGCTCAGAAGGTGGGGAGATCATCCTCAGCCTTTAAGCAAAGACTGGATGAGAACTTAGTTGAGTATATAATAAAGATTCCTCTTCTGGTAAAGGATGGCTTCAATGATCACTGAGAGTCCTTCTAATCCTGAAATTCTATGTTACTATAACCTCTATTTTGTAGGTACCACGAGAATTACTTCCAGTTTATCTTGTCTATAGATTGTTTGTACATAATTGTTTGTACATTGTCTTCCCCTTTAAATTGTGGTTTTGGTTTGGTTTGGGCTTTAATTGTAGCCCTGGCACTCATCACAGGGCCTGGCACATAGTAGGTGCTTAAGAAAAGTGTGTTCATGCCATCTGATGCCACAGCTCTCTTTAGATGCTGGTGGCTAGCATCTCCTGATCTTTTGAACATTCTACTGCCTGGCACAATGGAAGCTTAAAGCTATATATAGGAGATACTTTGTTAATTCATGGTTTTTTTATAATTTCCCAAAAGGAGAGAGAAAGAGAGGAAAGAAGAGGTCATACTTTAGATCTCATGATCAGAAACTGCTCAGTCCTTAAGATCTTGAACTTTGACATTCCTCTTTCAGATCATGACTTCCTACCCTTCCATCTCCCCCATATATTCACTCTTCTGAATGTCTCCTTTGCCCTAAATCTGACCTTTGGTCTCTTGATCCTTTTTTGTTCCCTGTTTCCTATTATCCATTTTCCAGAAATTACTTCCTTCCGCTCACAGTCTTGACCCTCCCGATTTTCTACCTGACCACCCTACTTCGGGATTTCTCTGACTTTTCTACCACGCCCCAGGAACTTCATCAATGAAAACCTTCATTCTGTAAGATCAAATTAGCCTTGATACTGATACTTCATCACTACTCTCTGCCCTTCTGATTGGAAGGCAGATCCATGAACCCAAAACTTTCCATCCCAGAAGGGAGCTCAGAACAAATATTTTCCTTTCCCACTTGGCTGCACTACTCTGGGATTTCTCTGACTTTGCTACCCTCAAAGGTACCTTCTACCCCCCTGTTCCCCAATCTTTAGCTTGTGTGTGTGTGTGTGTGTATTATCTTCTCCCGTAAGATTGTAAGCTTGCTGAGAGCAGGGACTTTCTTTTTTCCTATTGCCTAGCATATAGTAAGTGCTTAATAAATGATTAAAGTCAGTCATTTCAATGATGGATTATCATCCATTTAAAAAATCCCTCCCCCCTTTGACCTTTTGATGCTCCCACCCTGCTAATTCCTAACCCTGAGTCATCCCCACCATGTTCTTTCTCTACTTCTATACTCAAAAAGTGAAACATTGCTAG
>JAQQSW010022255.1:0-10494 GCA_028646575.1 Pseudocheirus occidentalis
GGGATTTTTCTCTTTCCAGGCTATTTGAACTAAAGAATATGGAGATGGGATGAAAGCATTACCATAAGCCAACTTAGACTTTTTTTAATTTAAAAAATAACATTCTGGTTTCTCTGAAGAATTCATCCCCAGAGAACAAGTAAACATTAAATTGCCACACAATCTTGAAAATTTTTAAATATTGCAGAGAATAGGATACCCCTGGGAATCTTTATTGTACTCTACAAGATTCAAAGAAGTTATTTGTAGAAATTTAAATCTTTGTCACTTATAACATGTTCTGTAAAATATGATGCAAGATGACAGTATTCATAAGATACAGACTGAACTGTAGAAAAATCAACAATAAATATGATATAACACATATTTCTGTAGTATTTACTGTATTATCAGACAGGTTGTTCTTTTTTGGATAAACTGAAGTCAGTATTTGGGATTTTAAAAATTGAATCAGTAGAAGAAAATGCAGGCCTAACAATTCTTCTTTAACAAGTTGTTTTGTTGCCTCCCAAGTGTGTTAAAATCACACTAGATTCCATGACAGATGTGAACACAGAGATAACTTTATTCAACAGTCTGTTCAGTATTATTAACAAGTCAGACACAAAACAGAGCAAAAGTAAGCTAAGGTGTTCACCAGCGTCATGAAAGATATCCTGTGGAGAGTCTAAAAAACAGAGGCATGGTGATATTACACAAATATTACTCTTCACATATATCATTGTTGGTTCCATTGTGCTCCAGAACATTGCAGGGTGTTCTCAATGAAATTCGTAATCTCTTGAAATGGTTTGTCCTACTTTATAAAAACCTGAGATTTACATGAACTATTGATGAGTAAAGTGAGCAGAACCAGAAGAATATTGTATATAGTACAGCCACATTGTATGATGACTGACTTTAATAGAATTAGTTCTTCTTAGCAATGGAAGGATGTAAGACAATTCCAAAAGACTCATGATGGAAAGAACTGTCCATATCCAGAAAAAGAACTATGGAGTCTGAAAGTAGATCAAAGAAGCATATTATTTGCACTCTCTCTGTCTCTCTGTCTCTCTGTCTCTCTGTCTCTGTCTCTCTCTCTCTCTCTCTCTCTCTGTGTATGTGTCTCCTTCTTCTTCTTCTTTTTCTTTTTCTTCTTCTTCTTCCTCCTCTCTTTCCTTCCTTCTCTCTTTGTGTTTTTTCTTTCTTGTGATTTCTTCCATTGATTCTAATTCTTATGTACAACATGACTAATATGAAAATAAGTTTAATATCAATGTACATATTGAGGCTATACCAATTTGCATGCCATCTTGTGGTGGGGCATGGAGAAAAATGGATAGAAAATTGTAGAACTCTTAAAATCTTAAGGAAGTGAATGTTGAAAACTAAAAAAAAATAGTATGCTGAAATTTTGAAAAAGAATTGGTTTCTACTATCCACATTTAAAAATAATGTGGATCAGAAAAATGCTTTTTTTCACATTACCACATGAAGTTGGCAGTCCATTGAGTTTGTCCAACAATATATTTATTAGGTTGTATGGTTTCCCTTCATCTAATCTGAGAGATCCATTCAACACATATATTGTGTCCAACAGTGAGCTGAATAAAGACTCTACAAAGGAAAACATTTTTCCAATACCAGTTGTGAGTTACCCTGTTTGTCACAATGCTCCTTGCATGTGTATGTTACTTACATTCTACTCTAAATTTGAGGGTACTTCATTTATAGATACTGTT
This sequence comes from Pseudocheirus occidentalis, assembly GCA_028646575.1. NCBI lineage: Eukaryota > Metazoa > Chordata > Mammalia > Diprotodontia > Pseudocheiridae > Pseudocheirus > Pseudocheirus occidentalis. Next base: position 1,725 of record JAQQSW010022255.1, read on the forward strand.
AGGAAGGAGGGGATTGATGTGTTATTACAGCTCCTGTTTTGCCATTTCAATAAATGCCTTCGATAAAAGTGAAGTGTAATGACTGACAGTGAATGTGAAGCATAGTCATGCATACCCGACCAGCAAGTTGAAGTAAAAGTTTCAAAGATTATCACTGAGGAGATAGTAAAGCTGCGCTCTACAGAATATGATATTATAGCTCCATATCAATGAAATTTGTTTGGGAAGTTTAGCAATCAAGGCATATTAATAATATCTAACATTTATATAGCACTTTAAGGTTTGAAAAGCCTTTTACAAGTTACATTCACAATAGCCCTGGAACTCTTGGTGCTGCTATTATTCCCATTTTATAGATGAGGAAACTGAGGTTGAAGGAGTTGGAGTTATTTTCCCAGGGTCACACAGATAGTAAGTATATGTTTTTGGATTTGAACTAAGATCTTCCTGACTCCAGGTCCAGCACTCTGTGCAAACAATGTCCACTGTGCCACCTAGCTGCATAAGCCCAGCCTGAGATAAATGCCTGTGCATATATCATAATACCCATGTAATAGGTGATGATACAAGGCAAGTACCTTGGCATTATAGGTTTCTAGCTTTTCTACCCTTTCCAGTCTGATTTTCTGCTTCTCTAATGAAACACAATTCAATATAATCACTGCCTCTCAATTCATGCACTGGAACTCAGTTCCTAGCCCAGGTACACAATGAATTGTGTGTACCAGCTTATAAATTAAAACACTGTCTTATTTTTTGATACCTCCCAAAACTGACCACAGAATTGCACTTGATCACTTCTTTTCCTAACCAGTCCTGTACTAACAAGCTGTACAGAAAGAATTTTCCTGTACAAATGGCAGCAACTGTGTTTCTACCAATCGCAGCCCCACATCATCCTATTTTTCAGACATAGATCTTGCGTGAACATCTCAGATGGACAAGCAGTCAGGCCAAAATTCCGTCAGGGAATTTAATGGACTGGATCACATTTAAGAAAATATGCAGTGTCTTCAGTCTTCTCAACCTTCTTGCTGCCAGAAAAGCCCATCTTATTCAAATTCAATTCAGCAATACTATATTAGGTACCTTCTCTGTGCTGGTGTCAAGGAGACAAAAACAAAAACGAAAAACATACCCTACCCCTAAGGAGCTTACATTCTCACATCAATAGTCTTTCAGTGATGATATGTGGTTGAAATCATGGAATACCATCATGGAAGAATCAGAATTGAGGCCAATGAAAGGCATAATGGAAAGAACCATGGTAGTATAAGCAAGATGAAGCATACCACCAATGACTACTTGTACACAAGGAACAGTATGAGAGAAATAGTAGCATATCCATAAAATAGCGTGGGCCAGTTATTTGGTGAGAGGAAGGGCTAACATATGGGCAACCTGAATGCTGTCATGGTACACATAAAATATTAAAATATCTATATCTATATAATTAATTAATTAATTTGACATAAATTAATTTGTTGAGTAAACTTCTTTGGAGAACTTATGAAAAAGTACACACAAGAATCTCAGAAGATGAGGTGATTGGATGGGGATTAGATACACTGCTGTTGGTAATACCCACAATGATGAAATCCGAGATCCATTGAAATATCAAAGAAGTATATATGTATGTAAATATGGATGCATGTTTGTGCACATACATGTATATATGTGTGATGCATACATATTGGTTCAAGGAAAGGTTTTTCTTTCTGCCCCCCCCAAAAATCTGGGTTCTATCAAATCTTAAGTATCCCTGTGAATGTATTATGTTTCAATACTAGATATTTTTTCCTTTGAGAAAAGCTTCTATGAAGTGATGCCAAGTGAAGTAAACAGAACCAAGAAAGCAATATGTACAATGTCTAAAACATTTCTTAAGTTACCAAGCATTTATTAAGAATTTAATGTGTGCCAATCATTGTCCTAAGCACTAGGGATACAAAGGAAGGCAAAAATAAACCAAAACAAAAAACAACCAAAAACACACACTCTTTTCCCTGAGGAATCTCAGATTCAAATGGGGAAGACAATACACAGAGTGTCCCAAAGGGCTTAGAGCAATATTTAGCTTTACTATAAGAAGAAATAAAATGTAATATCAGAAGGAAAGTACTCAGGGGATGGGAGATGGAAAGTTCAGAACTGAGAAAGACTTCCTGTAGCAAGCTTAGTCTTAGAGGAAGCCAGAGAAGGTAGGAGATGGAGGTGAAGAGGAAGAGTGTTCCAGGCATGGAGGATAGTCAATTAAAATGTTTGGCATTAGGCAGAAGTGTCTTGTTTGAGGAAGAACAAGAAAGTGCCATTGGATAGTAGATACAGAGGGAAGTAAAGTGTATAAAGACTAGAAAGGTAGACAGATTCCATGGTATGGAGGATTATTTAAAACAGTGGATTTAGTATTTGATCCTAGAGGCAATAGATAGCGACTGGAGTTTAGTAAGTAGAGGGATAACATGATCTGATCTACACTTTAAGATCAGTTTGGCGACTGAGTACAGTTGGTTACTGTAATAGTCCAGGCATGAGGTGGTAAGAGTTGGTACTGGGGTACATTTGTGAACCTGAAAGAATAAGGTGATCCCAGTACCTTCAATGATAACAGGAAATTTGGGGAGAAGGGAGGGTTTGGGAGAAAGGTAATGACTTGGAAATACTGAATTGAAGTATAATAATAATAACAAAAATCAAAGCTGAACAATATGGAATTATAACGACCAAGTTTGTCCCCAAACATGTAATGAGAAAATGAATCTCCTTCCCATTCTTTCAGAGGTGGAAGAAGGAGGAAATATCTATGGATATAGGACACTACATAGTTTGTCAGACATTGTGGTTAGATTTACTGGCCTACTCTTTTTCTAACTCATTTTTACTCTTTGTCATTAGGGATACATATTTAGGAGAAGTATCATCTCTTTTGGTGCAGGTAAGAGCAATGGAGGGAGAGTGTCAGAGTTCATGCTCATTCTTTGGAGTATACTCATCAGCCTATGGAGCCCTTTGACTACCTTCATAAACCCATTTCTGACTTCCCAATGGGAATCTCCAGTGTCAGAGTCATTTGTAGGGCTTCTCTCCTATTTAATGGCAAGAGAACTGTGTATGTTGACATCATCCTACTCTGCTGTCTACACCACACCTACTCTCATACCCTGTGTGTTTGTCATTGAGGATAAAGTCTTTGCTATAGGTTTTAATCTTACCAACAATCAACATGGTCAGAATTCTCAAAACATATTTGCAGATATGTGTGTAGATTATATAATATGCATGTATTATATAATACACACAAATATGTATGTATATGTGTGTGTGTGTTTCTTCTGGTGCTTATTTTGGACTTCAGAAATGTGAATTATATCATTAGTAGTCATGTCAAAACTCTGACAAAATATCTTTAGGGGCCATAGAATAAATCAAAGCATAATTTATAACTTTCCAAATTTAAGGAAAAAAAACATTTTGAAAGACACTCTTAAATAGTGCAACATTTAAGTAAACAACCCAACAAGCTGAACGACCAGCACACTTTCCTCCCTACAATCACCACAGATGCATTCTACTTATTTCAGAGGTAGCCATATATGATGGATAAAACCCTACGCTGGGAATCACCTGACCTGGGTTAAACTTCTGGCTCATCAGCTATAAGACCATCAACAAGTCACATAATCTCTCTGCATTTCATTTTTCTAATCTATAAAATGGGGATGTTATGAGGAAAGTCCTCCATAAACCACAAAACCCTATGAAATATTGCCCATTATAGTTCATGGACATTAACCACCTTAAGATTATTTGACTTTTTTTTCCTGTGTTTTCCCTCTTGTCATTTCTTTCAAACTTAATTATCTATGACAACCTATTCTTGCCTTCTTCCTTTGGTTAGATTTTGGAATTTTAATTTTTACTTTGATTTTATTTCTCCCTTTCCTCTGTATCTAAGCAGCTTTTCTGTTTTGCTTAAATAATTTCTTTCTCTTTCACCACTGACTCACTCAGTATTCAAGGGTAGATTTCAGCACCTGCTATTGGCTCACTGTAACTTCACCTGGCTGCTACTATTACTATTCAGTAATGCTTCAGATTGTCTCTGACTCAGAGAGGCAAGGAGACTGCATCAATTTAAGGAACTGAAAACCCAGAAAACAAATTTAGTTAAAATGGGGCTGTAGGAAGCCAAGATGAGGATAGGTGAAGAGAATACAAATGTGTGTGTGTATGTATGTAGGTAGGTATGTATGTAAGTATGTAGGTATGTATACCTACACATATGTCTATATAGGAGGGTATATATTATGCATATGAATTCATATCTGAGTATGTGTGTATATGAGTTCATAGAGGGCACAGGATCAATTGAATAGGAAGGGATGATACTTTAAAAGGTGAAATTCTGAGGTGGGAAAGGATTAAAATGAGAGGAGACAGGGAGAGACAGAATGGGGTTAATAATCCCATATAGAAGAGGCAAGGGATAACTGTTACAATGGAGGGGAAGAACAGGAAGGCAAAAGCAAAAGGGTCAACTTTACTTTCATTGAATTTGGCTTAGGGAAGGAATGACATAAACTCTAAACTGGGCATCTTGCCACACAGGAGAGTAAGGGGGATGGGGATGAGAGAGGAGATGATGGAGGGGAGGGCATGGTGACAGGGGAGGGCTGCTGGGAGCACACATTTCTGTAAAGAGACAGGGACAGGGACAGGGTAGAGAATAGAACAAGGTGGGGGGGGATAGGAAGGAGGGACTTATAATCAGTCTCTCACAATATGTCCACTGTGGAGATGTCTTATGTAATTACACATGTCAGCTGTATTATTAACTACATGCAACTGGGAATAAAGATATACAGGCACTGGGGTAGGGAGACCCATCTGCCCTACCAGAAAGTTAGAGGGGCGATGGAGGAGGACATAGGAGAGAGCAGATTGGGGGAGGGGCTTTTCAGTGGGATGGCTGCTTTGGTGTTGTGGGTAGGAGAAAGACGGGGAGAAAATTTGTAACTCAAAATCTCATGGAAATGAATAATGTAAACAAAAAAATAAATTAAATAATTCAAAAATAAAAAAAATTTTAAAAGGAAAATATTAAGGGACAAAAAAATAAAATAAAATGGGGTTGTAACAGGAGTTAGGTTTGTTTTTTTTCCTTTAGGAAGTTAAATCCCATTTTTGGGGTGATCCTACGGAAAGAACATCTGATTCACATGGAAGGCAGAAGAGGCCAAGAGCTGAATAGTGCAAAGTAACTGATATATTGTGGCCTTAACATTTTCAGTCATTAGCTTGTCAATGGCAATCTTTGCCCCGGGGCTTAGGACTGGGTTCCACAGAGTTGCTTAATCCCTGGTGTCAGTCCCAATTGTGCATTCCTTAGACTCTGGGCCTATCTTTCTAGTATGGAGGAGGGTTCACTGCAATGGCAATGAGTGAGATGCAGTAGGGCTCAGCCAAGTCCCACTTACCAAAACAGAGCTCTGGTGATCTGAGGAGCTCTGCACACTGTAGGCACTGAATAAATGTTTATTGAATGAATGAGTGAATGAATCTCCCTCCTGTCCAGAGTCATAAAAAGAGTGAAGAAAGTGAGTCACTTGCCTCGGGCTCATGCAAAGCTGAAGGTCTGCAGAAAAAAAATATATAAAATATGCACCCATTCTCCCAAACACACTATGCCAATGGGAAAGAGGAGCCTAGTTTTATATTCTTGCCTTGGGTGCACAATTAGCTAGTTAGAGAGCTGCTTCTATCATTCAACAGGAGTTCTCCTTGAGAACCAGTTACTACTAGATCTTCTTGCTTTTCTTTAACTTCTCAGTCTTTCCTGTAAGTTCATTCCTGCCATGTTGAAGAGACTAAGGATGATCTTACTCATGTTTTTCATCACAGTGGTATAAGTTCCTAAGTTTGCCACAGTACAACTAAAAGGGGTCATGTGACTGCTATTACCCTCATCAAGTGCTGACTGAGCCCTCCAAAGATAGACCAAACTAAATTAGATGCACAGAAATATGGATTAAGGATTTCACATTTTTCCCTAAAAATAAAGGCACATCTTCTGGCAACAGTATTTTTCCAGTGAGGCTATCTGGCTGTGAGTCATGGAATATTTGTCAAAAGACTAAAAGAGGAGCATTATCTAAAGGGTGATAGAGAGACCCATGATGGCCATAAGTATATTGAACCATAAAACCAACCAAGAATTGTACAGGAATTTAATCAGACAGATGTATGAGCAGAAAAGCAGGTGGACTAGCTGTGGAAATAAAGAGCTAAAAAGCCCACTATATTGCATTTCCCACCCCTGTGCCTTTGCTGAAGCTACACCATGTCTAGAAAGCATTCATTCCTCTACTCCACCTCACAGAATCCCTCATTTCCTTCAAAGTTCAACTCATGCCATCTCTCATAGGAAGTCAATCCTAATTCCTGTAGTAGCATCCTTCCCCAAAACCTAAAATTATTTTGTACATGTATCTCTTCTTTTTTGGCATGTATATGTTATTTTATGCTATTTTCTTCTAGTAAAATGTAGGCTCCTTGAGGGTAAGAACTGTTTCATTTTTGTCTTTGTATTCCCAGGAACTAGAACATTAGGGACTTAATTACAGAATGTTAAATGGCCCATTGGCACACAAAAAATATAAAGAAAACCCAAGAACCTCCTCTCCCCTCAGCTTTTGGGGTAAGCTTTGTGTGATGGAATTGTGACTCACACAATATGAAAAGGCAAGGATAAATAGTAACAAGTTGTGTCACATTGAAGAGTATATATCAAAGATATCTGAGATTTCCCCACACCTCCTGAAGACTTGGAGTCAGAATGTCCAGCTCAAATCCTGACCTTGACACCTATTAGCTGTGGAAATGTTTATTGGATTGGATTTGTTTGGGATGTCAGCTTACCTGAGCATCGATTTCTTCAACAGTAAAACTGGAATGATTACACTTTTTTTTGGAGGGGAGAAGGCAAGGCAATTGGGGCTAAGTGACTTGCCCAAGGTCACACAGTTAGTAAGTCTTAAGTACCTGAGGCTGGATTTGAGCTCAGGTCCTCCTGACTCCTGGCCAGTGCTCTATTCACTGCACCACCTAGCTGCTCCGACAACACTTTTACTACTTACTTCACTGAATAAAGTTGCTTAAAACAAACACACTTTGTAAAAGTGATGTGCTTTCAATGTGCCATTTATCCATGATTGCTTGATTTTAAGGAATTTATCATTTTGTTTAGTACTAGTGATATCATCAGCATAGGGACAGGAACATCCTGGTATTTCTTCCAATGTATGCTAGCAACTGTTCCATATTTCACCATCTTAGAAAATTACTTGGAGCAATTAGAAGCTTAATGAATTGCCCAGGGTAACACGGCAAGTATGTGTCAGAGTTGGGGGTCTCCCAGCCCTCTAGCCATTATATCTTAAAAGGGATTCTAAAACACTTACTGAAACAAACAGGAACTCCAGGATGGATATCCCTGGAAAACCGAATTGCCTATTTGTTTACCTCCCCATAGGGAAGGCATTTCTGAAGTGATATCAGAATAACAAGAAGGCTTTATCATTTGGTAATAATTTTTTATTTATCCCCTTTTATCAAAGTCAGACCGTAGGATCTTATATTTAGAAATAGAAGAGTTTACATAGACAATCTAGTCCAAACTCCTCATTTTGGGGATGAGGTAATGAATGAGAGATGTTACATACCCATGACAATGTTACATATATATACATATATACATATATACACACATATATACATGCATACACATACATATACATATATACATACGTGTGTGTGTGTGTATATATATGTGTGTGTGTGTGTGTGTCTCTGTGTGTGTATATATATTTAAAATAAAGTGTCAAACCCAGGATCCAAACCTAGGCCATTTGATTCCAAATCCAGCTCTCTTCCCATTTTGTACTACTGTAACTGAGCTCTCGTCATTGGATTCCTCAAGTCCTCATTCCAATCTACTCTGCGCCATCCTGACAGCACATCTGAAAAGCAAGGCTCATAAGTGATCAGAATCAACTACTGGATAATGAATAGGCAGCAAAATAATGGCAGTTTTTTAAAGTGTGCTTTGCAAAGTAAACAGCGTGACTTCAAGGTATTTTCCCTAAATATGCCCTCCTATACTACTCAGATTCAGAGATTCAGGTCTAGGTGACTTATAATACAACAGACCCTTCTGTATCATTTCTTTTAATAACAAACATTTCTATAATATAGTATAATAAAAAAATACTTGCATATGAAACTGGAAATCTATTATGTACAACTTCTTATTCCTTTTAAATATGTAATAAGGTTATCACATACATTTATTTTTTTCTTTTTTCCTCTCTCCCTGCTCTAGAGATGGTGACCATTAGACACACACACACACACACAAAATCATTCTATACAAACTTCTATTTATCAGTTTATTATCAGTTTTCTCTGGATGCAGATAGTTTCTTCCTTTAACCTTTGTAGTTAATGTGGGTATTTGGAATAGTCAAAATGACTTATTTGCTCAAAGTTGTTCTTCAAACAATATTGTTGTTACTGAATACAATGTTTTCTTGGTTCTGTACATTTCACTCTTGTAATGGTAATCAATCAAGGGGTGGAAGGTTTGTGTGATTGTCTAAGAATTTTATTTGGAAACTAAAGTTAATGGTTGCCCCATCAGTGGAAGATCAGTATATTGTGAATTGTTGATTGAATCAACTCCCTCTTAGGGAAACTAGGTCATTCCTTTTGT